>CAEGAE010062408.1:0-38629 GCA_903067095.1 Girardinus metallicus | reverse complement strand
GACCAATGATTCTCTCCCCATGATTTCGGCCCAAAGCATGACTCCACCACCTCCTTGCTGACGTCACAGCCGTGTTGGGACGTAGTGACCATCCACCACCAATCCACTACTGCGTCCATCTGGACCAACCAGCAGTTATCAGTGAACAAGTCTGTTTGAAAATGAATCTTCATGTCCGGCTGGACCCACTGCCACCGTTTCTGCTTGTGAGCTCTGGTTAGTGGTGGCCCAATAGTAGGTTCATGCACAACAAGCCTCTGGAGGATCTTCCACCTGGAGGTTCCAGAGGCACCAGCAGCTTCAACTAACTGTTTGCTGCTTTGTAAGGGCATTTTAGCAGCCGCTCTCTTAATCTGATGAATTTAACAGAAACCTTCCTCATTACGCCTTGATATGCACAAACCATCCTTGTTCTGAATCAGCCACAAATCTCTTCACAGTATGATAACGCTTCAGTTTTCATTAAATATCTAATGTTTTCATACCTTGTCATACGGCACTAAACTATCTGATGACTTTCGTCAGCATAGATCCTTTCTCTCTCCCATATTGCTTGAAACCTGAGGCCTGATTAATGTGGAACATCCTTCTTAGGTAGATTTCCTTTAATTGAGCTCACCAGACAAACTAATCAACCCAATTAATTATAGTGATTCAAGGAGCCCTGACACACAATAACATCTATGAATTTAATAGCACAACAAAAAACGTAATCTTTATGACACTTAAATCCAGTTTGCATAATAATTTGGAACACGGTGTATACATACATATATATATATATATGTATATATTTATCATTATTACCAAATACCAACAAAAGCAATTGCAAAATGGCAAAGTTACAGGTTTATAATAACAAAAAAATTTAACATAAAAAAAATAAAGACGAGAACAAACAGACTAAGAAATAATTTCTACCCAAGAGCTGTTGTTGCTCTGAACAAATTCATCCAAACCCCAATCATCTCTTTTTTATTTCCTTTAACATTTTGGTCATTTCTGTTTATATTTATTGAAATATATTTACTTATCCTTATTCATTTATTTGGACTGCCTTTGAGAGAGTTGGTATGTTTTAAATTCCATTGAGCTTTCTTTTAAAATGACAATAAAGCCATTCTGATTTTGATCATTCGTGCAGAGCCCAGAAAATGTCATTTTCATTAACAGTGGACAACTAGTCATAACTTGCATGGGACGAATTAACCCTGTAGTCGAGTCCTTTTAGTTCATTTAGTTTCTCTTTTACAAAAATGAAGCAAAAAGAGAAAAAAAAATATGCATAAAGTATCACATTAATTGTAACATTACTCGTACCACTGTTTGAGAACCTTAGCGCTATAAAATCTAAGCAGAAGAGTGTGGTACGCTGCAGGAATTTATTTTCATGCTTCTTTAAAGGCAGATTTTTTTCACTTCAGTAATCAGAGATTTCATCCCTAATCCGCTGACTTAGTCCAGCTCCTCCTGCACTTTGATGCTTACTTACATTTCAGGTACTCGGGGCTGTGAGCAAAAACCTGTGGGTCACACTCATTTCTAATTAGCAGCCAATTAGAAAGCTGAGGTTTCAGCATGAAGTGCCAGTGTTTGTTTCCCACAGGGGAGAGTGCGGCACAGAGCTGACCCTGTGACAGTCTCCATGGTTATGATGCGGATCGCTGCTTACCGGCCCTGTAAACACACACGGCCTTCACATGACACACACACACACCCACGCCCACAAAAGTCCTTAATGTAGCTTAACATGCCCACTGGCTTCAGGAGGGAATCCAACAGAAAAGCTTAAATTCAACAGATTCCATGATGTTTTTCTGTCCATAATTTGATTATTTCACATGGAAGCTGAATCAGACTACCAAATATTGTCTCTATCAGTAAAGTACTTTTTTTTTTTTCAGCGATTTGTATCAATTTGTCTGTATCTGCAGCTTTACACACGATTTGAAGCTACATCATGGGCCACTTTGTCGTCCAAAAAAAAATCGCTAAAAATGAAAAAGTAATCAATTATATATTCATGAAAAAAGTGAAATATGTCGAGCCTTTATTTCTTATATACGGAAAACAGTGTGAAATTTTGATTAGAAAAAAAAAAGAAAAAAAGTGAAACTCACAGTGCCACATTCAGTGTAATCAATAAAAGTGTTCCAACAACAAGGATAGCCACTTTCCAGCAGAACTTGTCAAGGTACCGAAAGCTGGTTCTGATTGGCCAGAAAACTCGTCTGACTTGAATCTGACGAGGAAACTATGGAGTGTTGTCAAGAGGAAGATGACGCTCCAGACCCAACAATCAAAGCAACCTTGATCGTCTCTTTGCCACACCACATTGTTGTAGCAGATCATGCAAAAAGAGGCCCAACAAGCAACCATTTACTACCTGGGGTTACAATTAATAAAAAAAAGACCTTGTTTTATTTCCTAAAAGAGATATGCTGTCTACTTTTACACTTTCACACCATAAAAAGCGAATATTTTCTGAACTACCGGCTTCATTTTTTTGAAGTGTAAGGTGGTAATTTGTCATTTGCGGTGAAAGAGCTTTGGTCTCTTTTTAAAGCAGTTTTTTTTCCTCTTGCACAGGAAAATTACCTTCTCTCAACCTAAATATCATCACCACATTTCATCACTACTCCCTTCCTTTCTTCTCTCTTGTCTCCCTCCCCTTTCAAAGCGAGACTCCTGCCACCTCAACCTCCGAGGCTTCATCTGGGCCTCAAAAACTGCTGGCATTTACTTTGCTTGTCTTGGAAAAATAACATGAATCACCAAAAAGAAAAAAGAAAAAAAAAAAAAAAAAGCAAAAGCGATAAGGCGTTACAGTCGATGTGTCCGAATATGCTTTCTATACAGTAAGATTTTGCAGGACAAGGAATGCCGTTGCAGATTTCTTCCGTCGTTCCAAAGAACCTTAACCCGAGTAGGTGTAAAATGTGGCAAATTGCCTCCTCAACCAAATTTGTGTCGACGTTGGTAGTCTTTAACGGTGGAAAACCGTTTTATTTAAGATCTTGCCACAAAATCCTAGTCAGAAATATGTTTTATTGGATTAAATTTGGATCATTGTTCTTCTGCAAAACCTAGCTTAGCATCACAAACTGATTGGTGGGCATTCTCCAACCAGATAGTAAAGCTTTTTCTGGAGTGGCCAGCAGAGTCAAAACAAACAGATTTGCAAATCTTTCAAACTTGCCAATTAGACAAAACATAACCACCATATTAGTCCACTCACATCTCCACTCATTGCACAAGTGTATCATTTCTACTCTGTCCAAAGCACTTTTATTTATAACATTTATAACATACAGCAGGCTTCAATTTAGATGACATCATGTATTCAAAATTTCTTTTGCACTTATCTGCAGCAGATTTCTCTAAACACTCAAAATGCTGAATTATTCATCGGCATGAATAAATATAACAAAGAAAATCTGAGAGTTTTAACATTTTCTTGGATCTGTGAGCACATGCAGTAAACACTAAATGGCCAGAGATTTAGAAACACTCAAAAGCCTCATCTTTAACCAAAGACATTGGCTGTATTCCGTGTGCTTTTATGAAACTGTGAAAGTACGCAGGCCGCATTGATCTGAAGCCTCGGGGAAAAAAATAGAAAAGCTTTTGGCTGTCTGTTTTTAGTGTTTTAAAGACGAAGCGACATTTATTAAACAAGAGCTGCATCTTGCGAATATCAGCAGCTCTCTCTGTGTCTGAAGAGGCCGGCACAAGCTCAGATCTCGAGACGTGCTGCTCGCTCGAAACAAACACACCCATCAATTCTTTACCTTCTGCAGATATACAGCTATTCATAGCCTCCTGGAAAAATGGACACTTGGCAGAAAAAAAGGAAAAAATTCCACACATGGACCTCATCTTGAAGTCGTGTCAGAGCGAGACGCACCTGCAGCATGTCACGTTCTGATGTTTGGGTGGAGGGAGGTGCTGCTGTGTGCCTCCAGGCTTCTACCGATTTGTCGATGAGAAGCTCTGTCATGTCATGCCGTGTTTTAGAAAAGCTGAAGATGTCGCTGTAGAGGATGGATGGAAGGTTTTTAGTCCTTTGGTTGGCCACCGTAAAGGCTGAGCAGAATACTGGCAATTGTGACTTAAGCTTGTAAACAGAGGCAGGGATCTTGGATGTTTTGCACTCAAGAAATGCTTCTTGATAGTGTTGAGAAACATTTCTGGTGTTGTCAATGGTCCACCCCAGTGTTGGTTTCCACAAATCTCCCATTTGGGCCTTAATGCACTCATCATCATCATGATCATCATCATCATCAAACCTTACATTGTCCTGGCTAATCTGGTGATTCTGCTAATTCACTGGCCAACCTTCAGCCTGGGCCCTGGTACCCGTGAATTCATCTTGCAGAATCCCTCTGAGAATTTGTAAACAACGTTAGCGTCTTGTTTTTTTTTTTTTTTTTTGACTTCTTACCATTCAGGGTAAGCTGCAGTACTACCCTTTCTTACGAGAAGAATAACCTTTAGCACGATTCTACCACCACCACCATTTTTTTTTTTGTGTGTGTATTAGTTTTCTGCCATACGTAGTGTTTTTACATGAAGGCCAAAATAAGTTACACTTTGTTCTCATCTGACCAAAACATCTTCCTCCACACGTTTGTTGCATAATCTTCAAAGATTCACACACAACATTACTTTGTCTTGTGTAAAGCCTCTACAGACACGCTTCACTCACTTCAGGATGCTGGATGCTTGAAAATGAAAGTGGCACTTATGTCATCATTGACTTGTGATTTAACTATCTGATCTGATGTTAAGGCTTTTTCTTCCACTTTTGTTAGACAACACAAACTCACTGGTTGATCAAAGGTACTGCATTGAAAGAACCTGGAGATTAGATATAACATATGACTTAATCACCAGATTTATCACAAGAAGAACTCTGAGGTATTTTTTTCCTACAGGACAACTGGAATGTTATCCCCAAATGGTGAGGTGATCTTTCGTTACAAATAACAGACTTTGACATCACAGAAAAGTGTTGCATAGTCAAAATGTAGGAACACACTCAATTCTCACTCAATTTATGCACTATTCAGAACAGAAAGAGAAGCACCACGAAGCTATACAGGCACTTCAAAGATGTGTCAGGATTTGCAGCAAACATTGTTTTACACAGATCATGAATGTTTGCCAGAATAGACAATAATCCTGCAATCCAATAATAAGGTACAAACTTGGGCACAATGGTTAGAACCGTTTTTGCTTGAATTGTCATGTAGGAACAAAAGCCTTCGAAATCTTTCCTTCACTGAATCTACAGCAAACCCTTGAGCATCTTTTTTCCACTTACTTTTTTCAGTGCTTGGTCCACTATATACTTTTAATACAGCCACACTCGCATGTAGTTTGCACAATAAATTGAGAAATGGGGTAGTACTTCTAGCACTAGAGCAACATTATTATTGATGAAAAATCAGCAATTTTGAAGAACGAGGAGTGATCTCTTCCATAATGAGGTCAAGTACAAGTTCTATGCATGAAAAAGAATGAAAAACTTTAATAAACAATACATGGCTTCTCTCCAGGTACTCTGGCTTCCTCCTGCAGTGCAAAAATGTGGCTTTTAGGTTAATTGATTACTCTAAACTGCTCTCTTGGGCATAAATGTGGGTCTCTGCGTGATTGTTTGTTTTGTGTTGTTCTGTAATGATCCAGGGTGTGCCACATCCAATAACCGCTGGAAACAGGCAACATCGCCCCTGCAAGGATAGGTGGATATAGACCATGATCATATTGGAGAACTCCCATTTGGATCAACCACGAATCACATTTACATTACTATTATGGACCATGGTTCTCTTCTGTGCAACCCCAATTAGGTTTGTGGTTGTACAGTGGCAGAAAAAAGCGAAAAGTCCAAGAGGCCCATGAACACATTATACGCAGGGCACCGTAGCACTAGCAAGCCTCTCTCACATCTCAAACATTATTAAAAATCACAGTCACAGTGTTGCTGTTGTGGGTTTAAGTCGAGGTCAGCCATCTGAGAGCGGAGCAACCCCAACATGAATGTTATGACTACAGGACTGTCTTCGCGGGAACGTCAGAGAGCAGTGTGGTAATAGCAGGGGGAGCTTCCATGAAGTTGCCAAGTCTGATTCCTGAGCTCACAACGGAGGTGGGTCCTAATTTGAGGCGATCTGCGCAGGCAGTAAGTGTGCCTGCTGCCACTCGCGATTACTATCACCCTGATGATGACGCGTTGTGCAACACCTTGGTTTGCTTGCTGGAGTCAAAGCATTTCAGAGGAGTACCAAAAGAAACGCGCCTTTTATTTCGGTGAAAAGATTGGATGAAAGCAGAAAAGGTCAGGGTGACAATTCATATTTGTAATGGATATCTGCAGTCATCATGAAAGAGAGGATCCCTCTTCCTCATAACCCCCCTGCTGTCATGTTTGGTATGTGCATTTAGTGGAGTGTCTGTTAAAGACTATGGCTGAAATAAAGCAGATGTTTACATTATGTCTGGGATTTCAAGGTTTTTCATTCCTTTCCACACATAAAGGCCGCATCTGAGCTCGACATGGAAGAGGTCACCGCACGTTCCTCCAAAACGCACCTTTTTCCAACAAAAAAATAACATTTGAATCAGAAGGGGGAAAAAAATGATTCAGTAGTAAAAGCGGTTGCACATTTCATTTTATTTTTATGAAAAATGTTATTCAAACCAATGTTTCCTCGTGGATGAGGTTGATGCAGTGACATTTCCATGTGTCTCCTGGTGCCAGCATCACCCCGACTACCGTTTGATTGCTAAGCACAAAACACGGTGTAAATTTTACTCCACAGGAATGCTGACATCATGGAGGCGTGTTATTATTAGCAATATCTGCTGCAAGTTACAATAACAGATCAATGATGTTCTACCTTGTCTTTCCATCTCTCACAGTTGAAGCGTTACTTCGTCACACGTTTCTAGCGTTCGAGCAACGGGAGCACACACACGCTAAAGAAAAACAAGAGTCCTGAGAGGAATGTTCTAGGCACTGCTGTTGGATTATAATGTAAGTTGTTTGACATATATAACGCTAAACTTTTTAGTCATTCTGTTTGACAGCTGCGGGTGTTTCAGCTACAATAACAAAACAGATAGCACAGATAAACCAGGGAGTAGCTTTAATATAACATTTACAATAAAGCTGGGACCAGGTGTGGATCCGTTTCCAATGTCAAAGTGCTTTTATAATCTCATAGCTTAAACTTACTCCCATTTTGTCACATTAAAACAACATTTTAAATGTATTTTATTCAGATTTTGTGTGTGTGATAGGTTGTGGGGATGCTTTCCTTTGGCAGGACAAAGTGAGACATTTTTGTAAACGTGTAAACAAAAAAAAGGTGGAGCATTGTAGATATTTACACTTTTTGCTTTGACGCTAAAAATTGACTTTGGATACATTGGATTTCCACAGATCATCTTTGAGAAGCTCCTGCAATCTGATCGCAGTCCATCTGTAATAAATTTAGTTGATTAAACGTGATTTTCAGTGGAACACTGTTGTATACACAAGGTTTCACTGTTGGCAGTACATGTCAGAGCAGAAACTAAGCAATCAAGTCAGAGTATTTGTTTGTGGAAAGCCCAAGATTATGTAAAATGAAAAATCTGGGGAAACATAGGAAAAATGGTTTTGGCTGCATTGAATGGCTTGTAAAAGCAATGATGTCTCTAATAATTGGAAATGGAACAATGACCAGAACCCTTCCAATTTCTGCCTTCACGACTAAAGTAAAGGTCAGGAAGGAAGGGTCAGAGAGGCATCAATAGGCACCGGTCATGGCCTGGCTTAACACCATCCCTACGATTCAGGTGTGTGGGAACTGGGATGCATCCAAAAGCTGTACGTCAGTGGCACTTGAGGACTGGAGATGCAGACCTCTGTTTTAGAAATTGAGGCGATAGCAACCGAACGTGGAGGTATTCTTTCAGAAAATGTAGCTCATAGTGCTTTAGGACTACAAACTAAGATGACGCTTCATCTTCTAGTATGTCAATGATCCAGAGAGTGACTGTGACACAGACAGATCTGTATTTAAATCCTATGAAATATTTCTTGAAGTGACCCGGAAATGTCTTTCTACTGGGGATGCAGCACCAGACTTACTCAGCTTGAGATGGTCTGAAGAGAAAAGTAAGAAAGACTCTAAAAAACAGGTGGACCATGATTTTAGAGTTATACCCCCTTGACCCTGTGACTAAGGGTCCTTTAACAAAATATTAAGGTATGGGTGTTAAGACCCTTATATGTTTACATTTTGTATGAATTAAAAATAAATCTGAAAACTTTTGACTATTATGAGTTATTTTGCATAGAATGCTTTTAAAAAATTTGCCCAAAATCCCTTTTGTAAGTCTCGAACATAACTAAACGTGGGGGTATAAACGCTTACTGGTGATACTGTAGCTCATCATGTTGTGCAGCTGTACAATAAAAACGTGTTTAGCATAATATGTCACTTCAAATTAAGTAACTGTCTGAAAAGGAGAGCCTGAGGTAGCACTGCTGCACTGAATTGCCATTCATGTACACGGTGTCTTTCTTCAGCAGATGTATTGGAGATTGTGCGCTTCTCCAACTTGCATTGCTCCAAAGGGTGACACACGACAGAACAAAAGTGCAGTAAACACACAGTAGCCTCTGAGCTCGCGGACTGACAAACAGAGTCGATATTAATTGTCAACAGAGGTTTGCTGCGACGGGACAGTTGAAGGAAGCCGGGGAATGCGTGGAAATGCATGAATGGAAAGTGGCAGAGTGGATTCCGGGGAGGTCTGTGGCTGTTTTGCCGCTGATGGGTATGGTGCGTTAAATCTTGTCACACAAAGCGCTGCAGAAGTACACTCACTGTAAACTTTCCGGGAGTTTTTTTAAACACAAAGAGTGCCAGCCTACCCGACCAGAGCCAGGGCCAGGAGGCATAGCCAAGATGTCCCCGTCTGCACACACTCCTGGGGCCGCGGCCACAACGGATGACATTATATGGTACCTTTGTATTTATATTACCTTATGTATTTAGATTACATGGCCTCTTTGTATTGAGCAAGATAAACACACAAGTCATCATTCTAGTTGCCAGCGAGGAGTCTGTGCTGATGCGCAAAGGCTGCTGGGCCAAAGCGCTGTGATGTCAGAGGGGTTAGTGCAGGACAGGTAAAGTAGTAGCAGACTTATCAGTTTACAGCCATTCACTCACAAACAATCCCCACTGCTCTTCCTTCAGCGCTGTAAGCAAATAGTGATGCAGATAAAAACTATGTACATTTCTGCTCAGTGTCTATATGCAGAGTAGTTAACAAAAAAGGCTTTTTATAGACATGAGAGCTACTTCAGAGGCTAATTATTAATGTGTTTTTCCCTCATCTAATCACATTCATACACCAATATTGTCAAACATATGCATACAACCATTGTAAAAAAAAAAGAAAATACACTTTTATTTACCTGTTCAGAATTAAATCTCTCTCTCTCCCCCTCAAGTGTTAAGTTACTTCATGTCTTAGTAAATAAACTAAAATCATCTCCCATTATTATGACATTTACCTAATGAAGAATTTTAATAATCCTAACCTTAAACAACAAAAATGTAGTCTGAATTTTAATACAGTGAAAATAAAAAGGTGATCTGTCATTTTATACAGCTGATATAAATATCTAATCTCAGCCGTATAGTACAGGAACAACAAGTTTTCATTCATAAACCTTATATTTAGTAACCTCACTGGATAGATACAGAACAACAGATTTAACAAGTCACGTAAATATAAAATGATCACTAATTTAGTCTAAACCAGTTTCTTTATTCTATAGCTGAAATTTGACAATCATCTACTTACAGATTACCCGTATTAATTGATACAGAGCTTTCAAAATGTCAGACTTTCAAAACTACACATTTTACCATCATACTAAAGTTTTTCTATTAAGATGACGTTAAATAATGAAGCACGGGTTATCCAGCAGACAAGGTTTATCCAAGGCATTGCTTTATCACTTCATCTCAGGCAACACCGCTTCAGTTTTGGAATAACCATTGCTAGTCTTAATCCTGTTAAGACATCAGTTCATTAAGTTTTACAGAGGGGGCTGAAACTACTTCACATAAGCTTTACCAATGAGGAAATATATTCTTTTTATCTGTTATACATTCAAATGGGATCTTATGTAACATTTGGATCCAGATGGAGCAATCAAATCAAAAATCTTTCACATTTGCATAGCTGAACTGTATAAGCTGTAAAATGAAATGCTTTTGGACTGCAGCTGAACATCCACTCATGTGTAAGCACTAACGTTTCTTTTCTTCCAACGCTAAGTAAAGTCATGAGTAAAATAAAGTTTCCATAACTGTCAGTGATGTGAAAAACTATGTACATCTCAGTGGGATTTAAAAGCAACTGTGGGTTTTGCAAATCTATTTGATTAACTGATCATCATGAGGAGCGACCACTGAAAAGATTAATCCGGTGTATTTCCACAAATTCCCTTGGAAATAAGACTTTATCAATGACCTGAAAGAGGTAAACCTTGATACCTCTCAAACTGAAAAGAGCTGTAAGACCATTCCCAAAGAAATGAAGTCTATCATTCATCAGAGAAAAAGATTATTCATGGTTAGAACAGTTCCCAATGGGAGACAGTGACCAAATCGTTCCAGTACTGATGTCCCAACCCATTCCCACTAAGGTCAGATAATGCATTGTTCCAACAAAACTCAAGAATTGCTGCAACAGTCTAAACACTGAAAGAGAATTGACTCTAAAACAAAAAGGTCTATCTCTGCCAAATTACATCGGAATAAATTACAATGCATAATTCAAGTACGTCGTCTTTCAGACAGACGAGAGGAGAGATCTTCGAACAAGATGCACAATGGCAAGCAAAACCCAACACCGAGCAACGGCACCAACACCTCAAATCAACTTCCAAGCTACAGGATCTGGGCAAAATGCAAGTCGACTTGAATTGAAGTAATGTTATAAAGAAGAGATGATCGCTTCCACAATGATGTATTGAGGTTATCATTTTAAAAAGGTGATTCTATAAGCTACTGAACGTTGGGGTTTGCTTGATCTTCCCACAAAATGCATTGACAGTCATAGATATGTTCTTTTTTCCTTGTTATGCGAGGTATTGCTCTAGTAAGAACCAAACCAATAACTGTAGAAATGTTTAATGTTTTGGGGCATGTTGGGTTTTCTTTTAATTTTCACACAAGAGTGCACTTCAGGCACAGAGCAAACAGTCATGAGCCAGAGTCATCAAACATTGAAGACCATTATAGCCTGTTAACCATCTGAACATATCCAACCTCAAAGCAATAGAATAAACTGTGCTATTGTACTATCCTGAGGGCTAAAAGATAAACCAGCCCATTAAGTAGTGTTGACCCTCTGCAAGGCCACGTGTGCTGTCTACAAAAAAGTCTTAATATTTATTCTGAGCAGTCCAGACAGCAGACCACCATATTAACTGGACAATGAATTTTATTAATGACAAGTTCCAGTTTCTGGTTAACATTGCAATTACCTTGAATAATTGCAGTCTCGCTAAGAAACCTTCTTTTTTTTTGTTTCTTGTGTTTACTTCCTCAAAAGACCCCCGAAGCTCTTTAAATTGGGCCTCCGTGTTCCTGTGAGTTGGATGAGTTTTAGCCCAGTTCAGGAGAAGTCATGGTCACTCCCGATTTGTGCGTCTCAGTGTTTTTCATTGTGTGGCCTTCGGTTAGCTTTTATTTCCTTCATTTTTTTTTTTGTGGTACCATAAAAAATGTGAACTCTTACTCCTTTTGGTAGTAAATCCTCTTAAGATGAGCAGCGAGATGAGACTTGATTGTTGTCATGCTGTGGAAAATCATGCAAATTACCGCGAATAGCAGCAGAGGCCCGACACAGGCCCTTTAATTTCCCAGGATGTTTGTTTAGGTGCCTGCTTAAAACTGTCATTTAGGACAATTTGGGTTCTACAGCTGCTCGGCAAGTTGCTAGGGCTTTGGACAACGGAGAAACCAGAAACTCAAGTAGATCTTATGTTGTTAGACGCACCACGTGACGTTGCTTCTAACAAATTTGTTGAGTTGCAAGGTCCAGAAACTTGTACCTGATGATGGATTCATAGAAAGCATGTTTTTCATAACACTATGTCCATCTGCTGAACTGAAATGCATAAGCAGATTGGCTTCTCTGGAATATCTTATTGTTTCTTGGCACGTGAAAGCAGACGATACGCGGTCTAAGCCCCTTCTGCTGCACGCTAGTTCAGTTAATTCCTGTTGTATGTGTGTGTAAGTGGGGCTTGGGACGTCTTCCACAGTTTCCCTGTGCAAACTGTTGATGATACGCCCAAGGCATCTTTATGTGAGTAATGTGGATAAATGCTATAAGCCTAAACAGTTTGAAGAAGGGGGAATATTAGGAGCCCAGCTGCGTTGGTAACAGTTCAATTGTGCTGTGCCGAATCCTTCTCATTTACCCTTTCCCATCCACAAGTTTGAAGGGTGTTTTGAAGTCACATTACGCAAGCTTACTGTTCATAAAAATAGACACACTGAACTTTGCAGACAGGGTCATACGTCTACGCCAAGCTCAGTCAAACTGAGTGACTGTGACCACCAAATTTCAAGTGGATTTATGTTTGGACTTTGACCAGACCATTCTAAGACGTGAATGTGTGTTGATTTAAACTATTACATTGTGGATTTGTGACTGCTGTCCTCCTGGAAGTTAAAATTTTGCTGAGTCTCATGGATTTTGCACACCAACAGATGTTCCTCCAGTATTTCCTTGTACTTGCCTCCATCCATTTTTCCTATGTGAAGATAGAGAGAGAGTACATGACATAAAATGCCACTTTAATATTTAGTATAACTTTTCAAAAAACTACATAGGCTTAGAGGTATCGTTTTGGTGTCGCAGTGGTTTGGGAGCGAGAGGCAACATCTACGAACTACTCACCAGTTATTACACCACGACTTTGTGGTAAACTGAACATGTGTCGTTACAGCAAATAAAAGTGCCACGTAATCCTCAGATATTAACTAAAGTTACCGGAAAGTCAGTGGTGGACTGACGAAGTAAAGAAACAGAAAACTTCAAAGATATGAATGAATCTTCTTAAGCTATCTTCAAGATTAGCTAACGTTGTCAGTATGCCAAATTGATTACTTTATACTATGCTAGTTTATATTACAAATTTAGCTTAAATTAATAAAAAACACATTTCTTAAACTTTTGGTTCTGATTGGTTGAATGTATCTCAGCACATTCAACACATTAGACTACTAGTGTACTGCAGCTATGCAATTGGCAGAAAAACAATCTAACATTATAACATCATTATTTATAGAATGATTTAGAAAACAAAATTCTAGGTTTGTCAAAACTATTTCTACCCATATTAGAACTTTGCATTGGTTTCCCTTCACTTTAGTAGCTGCGATTTTTCTTAACCCAGACACTTTCCCTAACTCTAACCAGTAATAGTCTATTCCCAACCCTAACATTAATTAAAACTTAATTCACATCTTACCTCTAAACCAGGGGTGCCCAAAGTCGGTCCTCGAGGGCCTGCATCCTGCACATTTTAGTTCTCTCCCTGGTGGTAACAACCTTCTCAGCATGTCAATGTTTTTCTTAGGCCTCCTATTGAGTCATCATTGAATCCAGGCGCGTTAAACCAGGGAAAGAACTACAACGTGCAGAATGCCGGCCCTCGAGGACCGACTTTGGGCACCATTGCTCTAAACGTTACCCCTGACCCAAAGCAATGAGTCCATCATATTAGGACCAGGCTTTGACAGACCACCAATCAATCAGGGATCTCCATGCATGGCCTGGCTCGGCCTTTGTGCCGACCCACACCCAGGTTGCAAACAGAAGAGTCCAAGCAAAGCCAAATCTCCACACAAACTGGGAATTCGGAGGAAAGACAGACTCCATACGACCAACCTCCACTTGCATGGAGGTCCTTCACGTTACTATTGGCACAAAGGTCAATCTATGCCCGGCTCTGCCTTTATGCCGACCCACACCCATGTTGCACTAACCTGGGTCACTATCCAAACCCAGGTTTTGTTAAAACATAGCAGGGACTTGAAAAGCAACATTTTTGAGTCATTGCTGCAGGAGTTGAGCTTATTTGCATAAATCTTGTAGCAACAGCGTAAACATGTAATTTTTACGATTTAACACCTACTACGACATTTTTCAACTTGCCTAAAACGTCTGGTCGTTTGGCTGAATTACAACTTTTGTTTGACAAGTCAAAGAAAAGAGTTAAACAGCAGTCCTTCATCACGCTCTATAAGGTTTACTGTCCATAAAGAATGGATGTAAACTCTAAAGGACCTAATGAAGAACTGGTGTTGATTTTCACTAAAGTCAAAATTACTTTGACTTTAGTGATTTTATGTCTTCATATGGGCTTAAACTTTACGTAATATTATATATTATTGTCATTCGTTTATCACAGATAGCTCTTTTCTGTGGGGTTCATTAGCAAAACATCACATGTGTAACCGATTAAGGACCACAGAATTCTCATTTGTGCTGTTTAGTGCGTTATAAAAACTTTATTGGGTCATACCTGGATGGATTTGAGTTTACTTTGATTATAGTCTGATCCTAAAAATAATATTCAGATTCTGGCAGCCCCTAAAACCAAAGACAAACCTGACAAATCTTTGAAGTATATAGTGAAATATTGGCACTCCTGGGCTTCCATATGCACTTATTTCTGTTGGTTCATCCCAGCTGAGATAAAAAGAAATTCCGACAAATGCAAAACCTAAACCAAACAACCTGTAACTTTTTGGGGTTTTTTCCACAAAGCCAGTTGTTGTAACATCTCTTTTGCATGTTTCAAAACAATTATCCTTTTGACTTTGTTCAACGCTTTTTCGGCCGTACGTCACGGCAGCTTTGTGTAAGCATCAGCCGTCACCCTCTGCTTTTAGGGGCCTTCTAGACTAAACCAAATTGGCCATAAAACAGGCAAAAGTAACAAAAAAAAATCTAGACTTTCCTAAGGCAGTTTTAAATGAACGCAGGTCACAATAAATCCCAGAATGAGGTGAAGCTATGAAGGTGTGGAAATCTTATAATCCCGTTCCTCTTCATGCTTCTGATGGTTCTGTTTAAGTTCTTCAGGATTCTGTCGGCGTGTTTTATCACATCTTCACCGTTGCTGTGTCATTTTTTTCCAGATATATCTGCTAAACTCTTCATTTGTACTTTGAAGTTTGCGAGGCATGACAACAGTGTTATCCTTTATAACCCATAAAAGCGGGATGACATAAAGGCCACTGGGCTTTTCTGGATAGTTCTTCAAAAGCCGGGCTCTGTGTTTACAAGTCGGGAAAGGGCTGGACTCAGGGATGTGGAGCCTGGACTCTTTTAAATTGTTGTCTTGTCTGTCACTTGAGACCAGCAATTCCAGCACTGTTATATTTTCCATTAGAAAAAAAAAAAAAAAAAAAAGACTCAAGGGGTCACCAGTGTGCCGGACTGTGTTCTGCTGAAACCAGATGGGGGATTTCCTATAAACAAGTGCACAGAGAGTATTTATACAGACTCTGCCACCTGACAGCATAACACTCATGACACTCTGTTTAGCGGCCAACGTTGCCATAAGTCACTTTAAAGATTGAAGTAAATATTTTCCTGATAGTCATGTCATTGTTTATTATAGAATGGCAAAACTTTGAGATCTTGCCAGATCCTTGTTTTAAAAAAAAATTAAAAAAAAATCATCATTTCATAGAAACTTGAGAGAGCAAGAGAGAGGGAGTAGAGAATGCAAGAGGACGCACAATTATTCATTCATTCCGTTAGGTTGAAACTGCAGGCTGCAATAGATTCTGATGGGATTTTCTAAACCAACAGGAAGTAGTTCACCATTTTCAACTGTAAAAGGAAAATAAAAACATAAAAGTTACTTAAAGTACATATTTGAAAAGTGTGATTTCTGAGGTATGCTCAGATTCCACGAGATTTGGCTGAGCCACGTTGTGCTGCAGTTACAACACACGCAGAATCAGCACGGATTCTCAGATTCTGTCTTTTGGCCAGGACTTTGACTGGACCACCTGAATATAATTTGATGTAATGAGCTCCTTTTCGTCTCAGAATATGCTTCGTGCCATTTTGCTGGAAGCTTAAAAAGCATGATTTTGTTTTGCCGTTTAGTCACCCTTAAAAAAAAACAAAAAAAAACATAAAACTAGAGATTGTGGTTCTTAAATAACTAAATGTACTAAAGTAGTCACCTGAATGTGCAGCTGCCTGATTTGCAAGTCATTTTAAATGAATCCAGAAACATCAAAGTGAGGAAAGACTTCATCTAAAAGTCAGAAGAGGAAAAAATCTTTTTTCCCTGACTATATCAGGCACATTGTCTTGTTGGGGAAAAAAACAAAACAAACAAACACCGTGTCAGCTATTACGGCCTCATATTCCCCTCTGCTAAGTATTATCACGCCGCTGGATTAAAGCAGCATGAGATGCGAGGATGCAGCGGCCGGTGTTGGATGCTGAAATTACTGGAGATTACCACCATCATGGTGTGAAGGCGGGTTCAGTCTTGGGGAAAAGCCCCAGAGATAAAAGCATTCCAGTAAAGAGCATCGGTCAGTTAAACCTCAAGCAGTAGACTTGTGTGATTTTTTTTTTTTTTTTGCATTATGTAACATTACAACCACAAAACTATATGTATTTTTCATGGTTTTATGCAATGGACCAAAAGAGTGACTCGTGAGAAGTTTGTCAAGTTTATTTGCATAGCACAATTCAGCAACAAGGCAGTTCAACCTGCTTTCCAAAATAAAAACCTAATAAAGTAACCAATATTGCATTTTGTCTAATGCCGCCATCAAAGTCACCAAGCAAATCAAATATTTCAATCAATGTTCCAGTTATTGGGAATCAAAGGCAACTCTAAACTGGTGGGGTTTCAGTCAGTCGCTCAGTGATTCGGCAGTTTTGCAGTTTTCTGAAAGTTTGTTCCAGATTTGTGCTGCATAGAAGCTGAATGCTGCTTCTCCTTGGGAGTGAAGTTAATTAATATGGCGTTTTTTTTTGCTTTGTCACTCTCCTTCTAAAGCCAGACTTGTGAAGTGTAAAAGCAACAGTAGACTTGTTGACGGACGCCTGATTTGACAATTAATGCTCCTCTTGCCCGGGAATTTAGTTTGTGTCGATAGCCGTATCTTATAGGTGTCATAATCTCCTCATTTTCAGATAATAAACTGAATCGCGTTCTGTGAGATCGGCCCCGTCCAAATTAATAACCCCATCTGATTCGGGAAACGGGAGAAGTGACACTGTAGAACCTCACAGGGACCGGCTCACATCTGGATAGTTCTGCATCGCGAGGACAGATGTTGGGATTTCTTGGCTTGTTCTGTTGTGGGAAGAATCTCCAGATCTGACGCTACGTCCGCTGGAAATGGAAACTGATCCTGGAGCTCATTAAGCTCTCCATTATTGTCAGTAAAGTGAACTTTAGATATGAGCGAGGACAAATGAGGGACGGCATGAAATGGCCTTTTTCTTGAGAGCCAGTTGAGCATTTTCAGTGTTGTGTAACACACAGACCGTTTTCATCAGCTACTGCACGTTCTACACTATATATGTAGGCCTGTCACAATAACAAATTGTGCTAGACTTTAAATGATCCCAAACGTTACTGCAATAAATGAAAATGTTGTCTGGAGACCATTTTCAAGTAATATATCGGTAAGGGCAGAATAATGTAAGTACACCCTCTCCAAAATTAATAAACTTTAAATTCAAATGAATATTTAACATTAGAACCTTTTAAATATTAAAAATGAATAAACACAACAATCAAAGCAACAAATAAAATGGAGCCTCTGTAGACAAAAACGAGAGAGAATAATAATAAATCACGCTAATGGAAATTGAGGTTGTTTTAATTTATCGTGTGATTAATTCATTTCACACTTATTGTGATAGGTTTATGAACATAATTGTTTCTGGTCATATTACTTCTACAACTTCTTACTTGTTTTATTTCTTTATGTGGCAGTCTAACTATATGCAGCACTTTGAATTTGTACGTAGGCCAAAACTGTCAAAATCATCTGACTAAAGCACCTTTACGGAGCTAAACTGGGGCCATAAAGTTGTTCCAAAAGAAAAGAAAAATTAAACTGAAAAAGATTTGAAACTGAAAAAAAAACAACTTTTTTTTTCCAGTTTTTCAATTTCAAATCTTTATTTAAGTTTCAATTGGAAGCTGTATTAATATGCAAACCACACTTTTCACGTTTCTATTTTTAAAAGTGAAAAATCTGACAATACTGTGGTATTTCATGTTGGTCTAGCTCATAAACACCTAGTAAAAACACTGAGGTTCGAGGCTCTAATGTCACAAAATGTAAAAATGTGCAAGAGACATGAATACTTTTTGAAGGCGCGTTAACTGTTAAAAACAACCTGCTACGACGCGCTCTTTCATATGCGTAAAATCAAATGTTATTAAGCAGAAAACAAGAAGGAGTTATCATAATGAGCTCAGCTGGAGGCTTTACTTTACCGGACTGATTGCAACATACATTCACAATCTTCTGTCGGAAATCCTGGACCCGCCCCAAGTTAAATACTACAGGCCTTGTACCTTTGGCTTAGTGTCAACTCAGCTGGTGGCCGCTTTCGAACGAAAAAAAAAAAAAAGACAGCTGAACAGAGGGAAAGATACAAAACGGAAAGAAAGCATACCAGATGTGACTCCTCGAATGAATAATTTGTCAATGAAAGCGCAGGGCAGACGAGGAGATCAGCTAAAGGCTAAACGTGTGATTCTTCGGAACTACAAACTTTGTCATTCAGTGTGAAATATAGCCTTCACTAGTCGTGACACGAAACAAAAATCTAGATTAAAGTATCCTGCTCATGAATTATGTAATGCCACTGTGAACACACAAGCCTTCTATAATAGGAAGTAGACTACTACAGCCCGCCTCCGGGGCTTTGTAATTTAAAAGCACTTCTTGCATATTTCAACCAGTATGTAGCTGTCAGAAGAATAGTACGAGATAACCTCGACGTTTACGGCTCCAGAAATGCTTTTAATCTCATTTTGTTCTATAATTACGTGGCGGAAGAGTCCGACTGACCTTTTCATAGTGCCTCCCATCCGTGTGATGACGTCCCGAACTCCGGGACGCCTGTAGACCGGTGGCAAGCAGACAAAATAATGGGCCCATTTCTGTAGAAAAGCATCAAAAAATTCTATTAGCAGGGAGAATTAAAAAAGCTGTATTTGAATTAGTGGTGGGACACGGTTAAAGTCTTTAACCACAGGGTTCATTAATCGTATTTCAACAAAAAGCTATGTGCAAAGTGCCTTATTCCCCTCTCAAGTGTTTCAGGAACCCTTGGCCATTCATTGAAAAAACACTTCTTCTCCACTGTGGACGCTGGCGTTAGCGAACAAAGATATTTATTGATTTTATTTTGTTATTTAGGTGACTCAATCATCACATTGAGGCAAAGTGCTGTTACACTTCTTCATCTTTCAAGTGTTTCAGGAACTCCTGATCATCCATGTAGCTCATTTTTGAAAAATACCTTTTCAAGATCGTGAACGCCAGCATTAGCGATGAGGACGTCTGTGCTGCTGCAACACTTGTTACGCTGACGTGCCATTCTAGGCTGGAACAGTTTCGGAGATATGCTAACTTTTAGTACAACTTGAACGTGACACTCGTCTTTTCCAGTGTGTCCCAACAAAACAAAACAAAACTTTTACCCCCAGCGGGCCGAGAGAAGCGGCTTTGTCGTCCATCGCTGTTGTTTGCGGATGGTGCTTGTGTGTCAAATTTACAGGCGTACCAGAAACGCGCTACAAAGGTTCCTGCTCAGGTCTTTTGTATGTAAAAAAAAAAATAATAATAATAATAAAAAATGCGATGACTTATAATGTTAATTCCAAGTTATTAATTAACTGAAACATCATCAGAAATCCAAAGAGAAGGCAACAAGCCTATGGACTGAAGTACCACCGTGACCGACGTGCCAAAATTCATGCTTTTGTGACATTCCGCAAGTAAGATCTGGGAGCAATTATTTAAACTCCGCCGCGTAATAAAGATTAACATCCCCATCATGAAGAAAATATAAGGCAGGCTGTGAACTCCAGCAGATAAGCGACTGTCTGTTCTCCCAGCCACCCCTTAATCTGCGAGTCATTAGACACGCAGGCAGATAATGCAGAAAGCATTCAGGCCAATCGGAGAGAATCAACGGGAGGACAACTCTTTATAGGAATCTGCTATCAGCTCATCTTGATGGAGCCCCTAATGCCACGTGTCCACGTGTCTTGGCTCGCATTGTGTTGACTCTGAAACGCAGAGCACCATTCACAAGATAGCATCAGATTATAAACCTGACTCTTTTGAAGACAGGCTAGGTTACTTTTTCCTCTTTCTCCCTCCTCAGATGCACGCTTCTGCCTCTGAGTCACACAACGAAGAAACTTTTTTTTTTTTTTCCCCCCTCCTCGGTCAGTCTAGTGTCACATAAAAAAGGAGATTCGCTGATAACTTGTTGTGCTCTGAGCTAATATGAAACACCAAGCTGAACTTGGGTGTCTTTGAGGCAATGTTTTCCTTCGCCTATCTCTTTGCCTATTTCAAGTCCCCTGTGGTATAAATTGTCGGAGCGGACCCTATCTGTCTCTGGGTGGGCTTTCAAAGCCGGCCCATCAGTTAAGGCTTCAGTAAAGAGGTTCCTCCTGATGCTGCGAGGAAGAGTCCCAGTCGTTTCTGGCCTTTTAACAGGCTGATTTACAGTAACTGTTGTCTGCATTCGAAGGTAAATGCATGGGTTTGTTATTTTTCGGCCAGGCCAGTGTTTATGTACAGTATCCTGTGGAACCCGGTTTTGTTCTTTCAAGCACACAGCATGTAATCTATGTGTCAAGATATTGTGTGAGTAGACGCAGTGCATTCAGGGACGTTTCCCCGAAGACGTGAGTCAAATCCCAGAGGACTAACCGGGACACGATCTTCTGAGAAGCCACATCTAATAAGTCTGGTTTAAATCTCTAAAAAAAAAAAAAAAAAAAAAAGGATTTTATGCTACTTTATAGCTGATTGGCCTACTGGTAAAAATGCCCCTCCAGGTGTGTTTGTGCTGTAGCTTCCTGTCCAACATGCAAAATCGGCCAAAGGAGATGAATGAAAATGGGAAAGGGTAAAGGCTTCTTTTTACAATTAACAACAGCTGTGCTTATTAATCATAAAAAGTTGCACAAACTGAAATTACGAAAATAAATTTGCTTAATGGAAACACCCCAATGTCGAAAAAAATACATCATATTTTTCAATCAAAAATTTCTTACTGTAGGATTAGGTTTTTTTTTTTTTTTTTTCAAACGTACCGAGTCACATGTTCAACATTCGGGTGTTACTACTCCCGAAAAGATGAAGAAGATTACAGAAAGTAGTTTTTTGGGTTTTTTTTTTTTTTTTTTTTTTTTTTGGATAATGTCCAGCTGGCTCTATCAGAGCTCTCACAGCGTCACACAGTTTATAAAATGTTGTGTTACTTACTACAATTTCCACCAAAATACCGTACATTTACATGCTCCCAAGTTTAAAAGACTGTTCGCACCTGGATAAGAGACTGAGGTTTTCTTTGGTGCAAAATCAACTTTTTTCACTTTTTTGAGCTTTAGAGAAAATTATAATGCCATTTCTTCATAAAAACATACCTAGCGTACTGGTAGGTGCGCGTTTGAGGAATCCTTGAATCTCCTGTGGCGGCCATTTTGGAACAGCTCCACCGCCCCTCCTCCACACAGCTCCACCTGCTAGCTAGCGGCAGCAGCAATTAGCAAACACCTGGTGGAACTGACCGCACCTCTACTGAGCAGGTAAACGGCATCAATGGCCGACGCCATGAAAGCCTTGTTGTGATGACGTGCCTGAGAGGGCGTGTCGGAAAGGGTAGGAGATTCTTAAAGACACAGGGTCTAATTTTAAGACGTCTGTTACGGCTACAATCCTTAGTCAGAAGACTTTTAAGTTATGTCTGATATATGCAACATTTTCATAACAAGTGAAGGTAAAATCTCACTCAAACACTCACACACCAGAATCCTGACAGTATGGGGCAATTTTGGTGCCCTAATTTTCAGTCTGAAAGCTGAATTTCACGTCTTTTGTTCTCAAAACGTTTAATACTTGTTGCTTACATTTCCATTTTGAAAGCAGGACTTAAAACTTGTACTCAAAAGCGTTCACTTTCACGGTATCTTTCTCTCTGCTGAAGGGAGGTGACCCAAGAAGAAATGTCATCCGCTGGGGAGTGAAGGGGGAGCCATGAACGCTGTGAAATGCTCAGAGGTCTGCAACGACGCTCCACGGGACAGACGGGATCCCGGTCTCCCACAGAGGGCCACACATGCTGGCAGAGAAGCAGGACGGCAGACAGACAGGCCAAGCCACAGACCCAGGAAACAGACAAGCGAAGGCAAAAATGGTGAGTTCAATTATATTTCAAAGTTCAAGCATTTGTGGTGGATTTTTTTTTCTTTTCTTAGCTTTTCTGAGGCATGCTAACATGAAGTCGGGCAGAGTAGAAGATAACTCCACTTTGACTTACTTGCTTCTTAGTCAACAGGTGTTTTCGTACATGATAGTCCGGTAGACTCAGTTTGATTGGGGAGCAAAATTGCAACATTTGTTGCATTTTCAGCTGTTGTGTTTTTGCTTTCACACTGCACTGTATCAGACAAGCCAAACCCTTTGAGCAAGCTGTTCACCTCCTCTCCTGCGGAGGCGCTGCACTAAGAGCAGCTGAAGGAAACGACATAAAAACCTGTGAAGAAGACGTGAGCGCGACTTCCTTCTTCACGAAATGGAAACAAAAATGGAGTGGACTTTAGTGGCTGTAGGATTTCTCTTTTGCCTTCAATAGTGGGCTCAACACAAGCCACTTACCACGCTAATGCTAGTTAGCCCCAAACAAAGACAAATGAGTTCAAACATATTGCAAAATAAAATCTTATCTTAGAAAACAATTAGAGGAACCCAGGTGCTATAAAATTACATTCAGCAGGAATACCACATGACAACTGACAATACCGTATACCTTGGTACAATATGAGGCACACTCAATGGTTGCCTGAGTTTTGTGTCACTTAGTCGAAAACCTGAACTTAAACCCAAACCTGAGTTGTTTCTCACGCTTGACAAATACATCATTACATTTTCTAAAATGAGACAGAGTTGAATAATCAGACAGTGTTCATATTGCACACTGAGTATGCATAGGTGAACGGGTTTACAACAATAGGATGCGTCCAGAACGCCGTCACCGTACACTGCCTAGTTAAGATCACTGTTCACTGTTGAGTTCATGTTTCTTGTAAAATCTGAATTCCTGAATGCCTTTCCTACCCAAAGTATAATGAGGTTGCAGATTTCTCAGTTTGATTCAACAACATCTGCTTGTTTACCTTTGGAAATGAATGAAAGAGTCGGAGCGCCGCAATTAGTGCAGAAAGGATTTAAGTCGTGCTCATTTTCCAAATCCCGTTTACGTACCTCAAACTTTTTTTCTTTTTTTTTTTTTTTCCCATTGAATCCCTCTGAAGATTAATCCACGCTGAAATATCTCCTTTTCAGCATCACGGCCCAATTCAACCACTCGCATGACAGCGCCGGAGGTGGAAACATTTGCGGAATCCTGTGTTTTGAATCGATATTTTTAGCCCTGTGTATGCACACGGGCTCTCAAAATAGCTAAAACAACGGAGGGTTTCTTTACTGCAGCTGAAGCCCTACAAAGTTTTCCATGATGTCATGTGTGGCGAGGGAGTAAGAGTAACAAAAGACGGCGATGGACATAAAGTGTAACCTCCTCAATTTCATCCAGTCGTTTTATCCAGTGGTTTGGAGGTGAGAGGGCGTAAGCGAAACAAACAAGAGAAGGGTTGCGTTCAAGATCACAACATGACAGTCTCCAAACAGCAGTAAATGACATAACTCTTATTGGCATGGTGACCTCCTCATCATTAGTTGCAGAATGTAGCATTTTGAGCAAACCTCATGGTCATTATCCTGTTTAATGTCGTCATTCCATAGCTGTCCACCAGAGCCCGAGGGATTTTATACATTAATGTGTCTTTAATAAATAACACAGTAAGAAAAAGCAAAACTCCCCCAGGGGTTGTGTCACAAATGTGTTCTTTTTTTTCTAATATTTATTTTAAACTGAAAATCACAATCGGCGTATAAAAGTTCAAATCCACTATACGGTTGATGCTTCTTTTCCTCTAATGTAAATATTTTATCTTTTAAGGAACAAGAAGATATTAACTTTAGAATCAAATATCTATCTCTAAAGAGCAAAATCTAAAAACAGAAAAAGGAATTGTATTTTTTCCCCCACTTCTGGCTTTATATTGCGTTAAACATTACATTGGTGAATGGAAGCAGCTGGAAGTCTCACTTTTTTTTTTATGCACATAATCACATGAGTTTTACTTGAGAAGGTTTACCTCACAAATGGTATGGTAGTCCTCAAAATACTTTTAAAAATAAAATACTAACAGCTAGTGTTCGGTTTGACCCGACAATCAAACTTTAAGCTAATCCAAATTTCAGCTATATTATACTTATCATACATATATAGTTAAAAACCAGGTGTTTGCATACACTACATAACAAAAACAATATTTTTGTCTGGTATTAAGTAGCTCAAATTTTTTTCCTGTTTTAGCTTACATGATTATCACAAATATTTGTATTTGTTACATTTCAGAAAAAACAAGATCGTTTATTTATTTTCAAATTAAGAGTTGTATTCACTGTAATTTGAAAGGTTTGAGGTTTCAAATAATATGAACTGTGTAGAACCAAATGCAGCAATGCAAATAAACAATCAAAGTAGAAGTGTTTGCTGTAGCAAGTCACACAGATACTCTATCATACGTTTTTGTTGGGTTTGTGAGACACTTAAGCTTGCAGGGTTTAAGTCATAATCTCGGCTTTTCCAAATTGTTCAGAGGCAAAGTATTCTCAGTGGATGTAAACTAAATTTAAAGAAAATAATAAAAAAAAGTCTAAAAACATTATCTTGGATTATTCTGGCATTTTGCAGAGAGAAATTATTTTGGTAATCTTGACTGAGCTAAAACAGAAAATGTGGTCTGGTTTAATGCCAAACCTTGAGAAAGAAATGGGTGATCTTTTCGTGAACATCTGTAGGAATTAGAACTTTACCTCTTTAGACGTCAGTGGATGTTCTGCAGTGACAGGGATAATTAAAAGACAGAAATCAAGCTAAAACAGTGCATTTTAAAATTTGGGTAACTTTATGCTCACAAACACTAGAGTCTGTCACCTCCCTGGTTTGTCTGATTGAACGATCTATCGTCGTTAAAGCATGTCCTCATCCCCCACTCTTTGGGTTCTTCCTCCACGTAGAACCAGGCATATAGATTTTTTTTATTTTTCATTTTAGAATCTTGGTGCAAAAAGCGAAGTACTCTTAGTAGATGAGGAGAAATAAAATGTAGCACATGTCTTCCTGCGTGTGGTGCGTAGGTGTTCTGAAGATTTGATTTGTCACTCCGCTGGACAGTTGTCAGTTGTTTCTTTATTTGGAAGATTTTTTTTTTTCTATACAACATTTGTTAGTGCCATGATGAACGGCGGCTTTCAAAAAGTTTTCCAGTGTGGATTTATTTCCACAACACAACCCTGTGTGTTTGCATCGCCGTTCAGCTTGAGACGTTTAAGACCACAATCCATCTAACGCTGGTTTACAGTCTGGGCAATGCAGAGGAGTGGCAGGTTTGGCCTAAAGCCCAACGTCAGTACCCAGGATCCCACCAAGGTGATGATGCTTCCTCCCGCTCGTTCTTCAGAAATCTCCCTGGTTACCATGGTCTGATAATAAACTGCTGCGTATAAAAACGGAAAAACACTTTATTTCTCTTTTTTGGATCAACTTCTTGATTTGCAAATGCACATTAGAAGAAAGCGTCTCCATTGAGAGAGACCACACGATGGCATCATTAACACAATTTTTCCATCTGAGGTGTTACTGCTGAACCGCTGCCCACTTAGCCTTTTTTTGTGGAGTGGAGACGGGTTTCTAATAAATCCGCTACTTTCTAGTTTATGGTTTCACATTGATGTGCCGTGTAGGAGGGTTAAGATTTTTCTCCAGCAATGAGTTAGTCTTGACTGCAATGATTAGTCAGTTCTGCCCTGTCCAATGCCTCACAAAGGAATTCATGCCCATTGAAATTTTTTCACATTTTTACACACAATAATTACAAATTTTAGTGTACTTCCATAGCCTTTCTTATGCTGAGTCAAAACAGGATTGGAATAGCGTCTAGAAACACTTTTTGCTGCAATTACAGCTGTAAATCTTTGGATTATATCGAACAGTTTTGGCCATTTAGAGACTAAATTGTATTCATTCTTTGCAAAATTGCAGAAGCTCAGTGTGATTGGATAAAAGTCCATCCACTTGCTTGTCCTTGCAAAGTCATGGGGAAGGCTGGTGCCTTTATCCAGGCGTCATTGGGCGAGAGGCGTGGTAAAGGCTGCCAGTCCATCACAGAGCTGGAGAAAAACCTTTTCACTAACATTAAGTTATGGAATTATGCCATTCTAACGCATATTTATATTTATGTAAACCATTCCATCGTACCTGTGGCGATGTACTTAAGAATCATCCAACAGCACAGTGACCTCTTAGGACTTTAACAAGTTTTGTTGACCATGTTTTGTTCCATTCATCTTGCCATCAACTCCCTCTCCCAGCGTAAGAAATGCATCTCCATAACATGCGTGTCGCTACCCAGTGTCCGATGTGCCCAGTTTAGTAGTTTTACACGTAGCCCAAAAATCTGGGGAAGAAAAAAAAAAGTATTACCATCTGACCAGAACTGCTGCCTGTATGTGCCTATTGTGTGGGTTGAGGAAAACTGTCTTAGCTTAGCTTAACTTAGCCTAGCTTAGCCACACATTTGAACTGACACGTGATGTGTGAATTAGTCACACTAGATAGGCTATTAAAGGCTTTTTGTAAGAGAGACCACTTGCAAACGACACATCTTTCAAGACTCTTCTCTTGCTACTACTCCATAAAGGCCAGCTTTTTGTCAGTGGACCTCAAACAGTTATCCTATTGACTGTTTCTCACACATGAGCTGTGAATCTCTGCAGCTCCTCCAGAGTTATCGTGGACCTCTTGGCTGCCCACCTCTGGTAAATAACCTCATTCCTTGTCCTGTCCTTTCAGTTGGACGGACATCTTGGTGAGATGTTCAAGGCTTTTGTTTTGAAGTATTGTACCTCAGCCTATCCCTGCTTTAAGCTTCTCCACAACGCTCTCCCGGAATGGTCTTCTGTGTTCCTTTGTCTTTTTGAAGCTGTTTTTTTCACTCCATTTCTAAAGGAAATGAACAACATTGGGGTATTGGAGTAAAGAGAGCTGAATACAAATGCATGCTACTCGTTTCAAGATGATTTTGTAAAGAAAACATCGACTCTGTCTTTCGAAATCTTAGTAAAACTGGCGTAAGTTTACGGTTGTAGGTTGATAAAAACACGTAAAAGTCAAGGGGATGTGAATTTAATGGACAGCACTTCCATCTTGTTTTTTTCTGGGCTGCGTAGGGGAGCTAGCAGGTTTCAGTAAAAAAAAAAAAAAAAAAATTAGAAAAAGCTTCAAATGACTCCTAAGTCCGTAAATAAGCAGCCAGAAACCAGAGATGTCCCTTGCTAACCTTTCACTGGCTTCAGCGATGCAACCCACATTTGCTTGACATAAAACCCAGCGGCGCTCTTCCGCTTAGCGGGACGAACGCGACGCCTGCTTGGCAGCTGGCGGCTCCCCCAACACGCAGCGTTAAAAGAGCCTGGACTCTTTTCCTGCGCCAGCTTCACCCCGCGAGCTGCGTGGGCTCCACGCTGATTGGACGTGCGCGTGGAGTCGGGGAGCGGGGCTCACGCTCATCTGGAGGACATTAGCCAGCGACGCTGATGGACGTGATCAGCCCCGACGCTCGATCTCTTCACGTAGTCCTTAAACTGACTGATGTATCCCCATCAGAGATAATTCACTTCGCTCTCTTATTAGAGATTGTTTTGTCGGCGTTAATAGCTTTCATGGCTGTGGTTAAGATTCAGACTTTGAGAACAGCATGAAAAAGAGCCGAAATGAATGTAATGAACAGATATTATTCCAGGTATGATGAGTGCTGCGTGTTCTTGTTTGCTTTGCTGTCTAAATGACCAAAAAAAGCATTTTGAACAGAGCTGCCAGGAGTTCTGTCTGAACCACTATCTGCCTGAAGCATCAACGCCATAACAAAGAAAAATCGTACTATTCTATTAGTCTTAGGCAACAGGTGGAATATCTGCCGATGCTTTTTTTTTTTTTTCCTTCTTCCCCAGTTCGTTGTTGTTTTTAGCTCCTAATTCATCCATGAAATTACTCAGATGTTCATTCATCACCCGAGCGAAGCCGAGAGCGGCGGACACACGGACCAGATTCAGTTGATAGATAGGACGTTTCTGAAGGCGATTATTACCTCAGCGCGCACGAGCGGTAAACAGATTTATTATTTATCCGAACCACGGCGCGTAAAGTGATGAAAAACGCAAAAAAAGAAAAAGGTGGGGTGGAAGGGTGGAGGGGGGGGGGATGGCATGAAATAATTGCTTGTATTTCCGAGGAGAACAACAAAAAGAAATATGCGGGCTGTGTTTGGAGCACCGACCCAAGATTGTAATTGGTTTCATATTTAGGCTTGCTACAGTAAAAACCTACTGACAGCTAAACAGGGGTACTGCAAAGTCAGACGAATAAATGATTCTGTTGCCTTTGCTGCAAAATCGCTGCACAGCTGTTCCTGCCAACTGACTGGACATCTTTTTTTTTATTCTTATTCTTTCATTTTAATTTTTACTTCTTCTCTCTCTCTCTCTCTCTCTCTCTCAAAGCCTTGAAAAATCCGTCTGCACCGGCCAAGAGCTGTTCACTTACCTGGAATGTACAGTTAAAAATTGCTTTGCAGCTAATATAAATACAGAACAGGGCTGTTACAGCAGGAGAGCAGGTCTTAGTCACCGCTTCTTTAAGGGAAGTAAAAACTCACTCGCGTTGTGTTGATACGTTCCTGGGTTTGCATATTCCGCTGCTGTCCTCCATTACCGACAAGTGATTAAAAAGATGAAGTCACCCTGCATGTGTACCACGAACCTTACAAATGCTCAACTTAGACGCCGAAGAAATGGAAGAAAAAAAAAATAAATAAATTTGCTTCAAATTTAAATACTTGTTGCTCTGTTGGGAAATTCACACTTAAGGACGGAATGACTTAAGTGTCAATATTAATCAATCCTGAGATTAAATAACACACAGATGGATTCTGTGTACTAATTTGGTGACTTCTGAATGTTAAGTGGATTGAATTGGGTTTTATTTAGGGGTATATAACTAAAGGGGCTTGCAATAGATGCAAACTTTACTCATTTTTATTTGCAAAATAAAAAAAATTATAATTTTTTTTAAGCTACTTCACAACTATTCTCTACTACGTGTTGGTTTAAACCATAAAATCCCCCCCCAAAAATACATTAAATTATTAGGCTACAAGGTGGGGAAAAAAAAAGCTTGAACAATTTAAACGAACCGTTAAAAGGAAGGATGGGAAAGAAAATAGCGGCGCTATCTCTCCTCAGAGATATCAGCGAATCAGGTCATCGCCGTGCGATTTAGCACTCTAAAGTTACACGGACGGCGGTCTAATCTGTGGTCGCCTGTAATTATTCATTCATCAGCTGTTGGAGTGATAAAGACCATGTCGGATTATCTTTCTCCAAAACTCCGGAAAAGATGAGGTCATCGCATCCACTTGGATATTTTTAGGGGGCCGGGGAGCTCTGACGGTGGCGTGTTAAAACAAAACGCTTCGAAATTCAATTAAGGAACCACTCAGCCACGGTGACCCGACAATAACCCGGAGTTACTCTAAAACAAAGGCTCTGCTGGCCAGCCGCCGTGCCGCCTCACATGTGGTTTGGGGGAAGAGCGGCGCTTAGAACCACAGATTCACAGGGGCTGCCGGGATTAATGAAGAGTTTCTTTTTCCAGGTGTTGTATTGTGGATACAAGAGCTTTCTGGGCAGCAGGCTATTTCTTTTTCTTCTTCTTCTTCTTCTTCTTCTTCTTCACAGTAGAAATGAGAACAGTAACACAGACCTGATCCAGCCCGTGGCTTAGATGCGAGCACATTCCAGGCTTAAAGAAGAGCAGGAGAGACAGCTCGGGATCATTCTCGGATATCAATCACACGCCGCACGCTTCTGTCCGGGTTTCGGAGGGATGGGTGGGGGAATCTGGAGCGGTGAGAACGGGGAACGTCTCCGAAGTTTTCACATCCCTTTCCAGCCTTGCAATACCGCTATCTTAACACCCTGATGAAAATAAATATGAGTAAAAGGCCCACCTTAATCCGTTCTGTCGTTTTTTACATATCGTTCTGTCGTTTTCGGCACTTCTTGAGACTGTTTGTCATGTGCTATTGCTTTCGTTGGCCCAGTCCGAAGCTGCAACATGGGTTTTAGATTAGGAGTAAAACACAAAATGTGTCGGCTTCGCTTTTGGACGGCAACAAAAATGTGCCATTGCAAAAGAAATTACTGCAAACCCCTAAACCTTTACAGCTGAGGTTTTGGCATCACGGTCAGCTTGGATAAATTCTCTATTATTCATTTTTGGTTCGGTGTATTTGTATAACCACAAAACGCACTTGTTCACTTTAAAGATAAGACGACTAATACCAAAATATTTACAATTCGGTTCAATCCAACTAGTTGTAGCTTAGCAAAGAGCAAGCGAGAGAGGGTGACTGACAGCGCTAAGACCCTCCCCCTGCCTCTGATTGGTTGTTTGTCTAGTTGTCGCTGGGAGCACAGGGAGAAGGCAGAGGAGCTTGATTTTATTTTCTTTCTTTTTTTTCACAGATCAGCCATCTTATGTTATACTGTCACAACATAATGATAATTTTAACAACGGATTGCAGGAGCAAGATCTTGGGGAGCAATCTGGTTAGGGTTTCAATTCGTCAGATAGATGAAGAAATATGAATAAATTAGACGACAACAGTCGAGATCTTGATTAGAAGTCTATAAAATATTAAACATGTATTTTTCTCTGCTTCAGCTCAAAGCTACAGCTCGGCTCATAACCCACGTGCCGTCTCAGTTTGTTGTTTTTGGGGAGCAGTTAGACATTTAAGCTCCAGATTTCCAAACCTGGGTAACTCAAACCAAAGTAGTTATGGCTAAAAAGCACCTCTGGCCAGACAAATAGCTGTATATTTAATTTTGGGAATGAACTTTCTCTTCAGCTGTCTTGACGTTGCACTCAAACCAAAACTACCTTTAACAAGATTTGACAACGAACTTTGTAGCCATTTTTTTCTCCCTTTACAAAATTTCAAATAACTGCCTCAAAGTACGACTTTTCCGTATTGTGTGCCATCCCAATTGTCTTCAAGCAACCTCACGCTGTTGGACTTTTTACTACTGTCTTTGCTCCTCAGCACTCATATTCTTTATTGTTAGAACTATGAAAGAACATCTTGGAACACAATGTGCCCAACATTTAAACTGCAGTTTTCTACAGTTTTTACAAGCAAAGATCATATATTTATAGTTGATATTAATAAAGCCCAGTGTGCTGCGTTGCCATTTTGCGCGTCTCCATGAGTATCATTTGTGAGATTAAAAGTGCATTTCGAAAGTAACCTTTAAGCAGGTATTACACATACTTCTTCACTGCGTCCAGATTTCTGTTGTTAAAAATAGCTTTTATGGCTCTGATATAATATTCTAATTGAAATGTCATGTTTTCATTAACTGTAAGCAGAAAACCGTCATCATTAACAGAAATGAAGGCTTTCAAACAGCCATCTGTGCGTAGTTAATCCATATAATGTTTCGCTTTGTGAGATGACTGGAATTTTCATTAATATTCCAATTTATTGAAGCAGTGCGACGCTAATGTAATAAAATGGAAATTAAAGTACCAGATTTTTTTGCACAATGCAAAAGATGATATAGACCCTTCACGCCAGGATCGTTATCATCAGTCTGAGCGTCCATTCATCCAATAAGTTGAATTTTAAGAGGCAAGGAGAATCACACAATCTCCACTTTGCGTAAAATGTGCACCTATCAAACGAGAAGTCTGGTAATTCCACATTGGTAGTGATGTGCAGATTATTCCTGGATCTATGCCGACGCAGTTTCGTGCATTTTGGATTTTTTTTGTCCGTAAAATCCCTATTACATCAGGACCCAGAGCTTCCCTCGTTTAATTTTTTTTTTTAAACCACAGTTGTGCCCCTTCACTGCAAAAACACAAAGTCTTACCAAGTATTTTTGCCTACCTTCTAGTGCAAATATTTTAGTACGCTTGAAATAAGACTAAATTAACTTGCAAGTAAATTTTCGGCAAGATATAGGAGCTTGTTTTACATCAGTCATTCCAGAATATTGATGAAGTTCTTTTTTTCCACTCATAACACAGGAAAATGCTTGTAATAAGTGGGGAAAAAAATCTGCCAGTGGAATTAGTAATATTTGATCTATATGCAAACAAGCTCCTGTTAGCTAATTGTTAGCAATATGACAAGACGAGGTAGTTTTGTCGTATTTCAAGTGTATAAAGAGATTTTCATAAGAAACTGGAAAGATTTTGTGTTATTGCAGTGTTGTCTTTTTGGCAGCCTCTTGTCCCTGAGAGTGATCTTGTCCCTGTCAGTGGAGAGCCTAGCGGAGATTTAAAATTACTCCGTGTGTGTATTATATGTATGCATTCCTTTTGTGAGCGCGTTATCATTTCTGGCTCAACATCAATACAGATCTGGGGTCTTTTGTGGATTAATCAATTAATAATTGGATATCAAAAGGCCCTTAATAGATTTTTTTTTTTTTTTTTTTTAAGGAATTTGAACAAGGTGAAGCTAAGATTTGCCTCTTGAGGAGTTCTGGGCATAACATATTTACAGTTTTTTTTTTTTTTTCCGTCTTACATAAAAAAAAATCCGTACAGTCTTTGGACAGTTTTGGTGAAATTATAGCTGTAAATATGTTGCAATAGCAATTGGCCTTTTTTCTTTTGAGTCAGTAACGATGCACTCCAGTTAATTAACTGATTACTAACTTAGTTGACGATCATTCCGATAATCGATTCATCACGGTTATTTCGATTAATCGCTTCGGTTAGACATCCAAGATGGAGAAAGGATCGTACCATGTCTGCCACTGTGATCTTGTACCATTTCTGTGTTTCATTGCAGCAGGTTTTCAACCCACCGTAATGCTATAAATGTAAATATGCGAAGTTGCAGAGGGCAGATTTTCTCTCTAACATTTCTTTCAGGCACTTGTCTGCCGAACCAGAACGTCAGATCCTGAAAATATCACATTAAAGCCTTTCTTTTGATTTTTATTGCCCTCTGCGAATGCACCAATAACCCAAATAATGAACACGTGAACAAAAAAGAACGAGTACAACAAGTCCTGCTTCTAATAACTGCGATCGCAGTCGTGTGTCAAGGTGCGCAACGAGGGCAAGACGAGGGTTGCATGCAAGGTGAAATCATTCTCAGCTCTGCCCCACCTCGCCCTCCCTCACATCCTCATATTGCAAATAACTGTAATAAAAAAAAAGAGAGAAAAACTGAAGAATTCATTTTATGGTTTTACTAGTCAGCAACCCAGGTATGCATTTGTCAAAGTAGGAGGAAAGTTAGAACCATATGTTAATTTGAATCGGAGGCACCTGGTTGTGATTAGGGCCGGACGATAGAAACACACACCGAGCTGCATTCTTGGAGAACGCAGCGCGGTCTACAACAATGAGTCTATTCAAATAACAATAATAAAAACAAAGATATCTTAAGGCTTCGTTTGAAACCGACTGATTGACATACTCGCTGGGAGCGCATAAAGCCGCGATCACATCCTAGCATCTCCAGATAAAATGCTCAAGTTCTATAAATTAGTCTGCAATTTGCTTTACTGCTTCCCTCTCAGTATGCGGGCTCGTTCGAACGCAGAGTTCTTTCTCGACTCTCAGGTGTTGTTCCGTTTTTTTGTTTTTGTTCTCAGGGGAGGGGGGGGGGGGTTGTGATTTTTTTTTTTTCTCTTTCCGAGCCAAATCTCAAACAGGTGTTAGGAATAAAACTTGGAGAAAAGGTATTTTGTCGTCAGTTTTCTACCAAGACTTATTCTGTGAGTCTAAACAATGCGGCGAAGACGCACGACTACAGCAATAAATTAAAGGCTGAAGGACGACAAATCCACAGATTGTCCAGGAAAATGTTCTTGGCGGAGATGAATAGAAAAGATAAAAAATTTCTTAAGTGATCAAGCAAACTAACTTTATAAAAAAAAACAAAAAAAAAACAAAGGAGGTTCTCTTAGAAAGGCCTCTGCCATGGTAAATTACTCTGCAGTAATGCATTTGGCTTGTGCATGCCAGTTTTGGATGTGGACACCGCTGTAGTATTCCAAAACTCATCTTGAATTGTTCAAAAAAATTGACAAGAAAAGCACATGAGCAGCATAGACTTTAAAGTTTAATCCGTGTGATTTAGGTCTACATTTTACTTAATGCCCCGAGAGCAAAACCTCTGAGCTAGAATCTGATTAAAAGTGGAGGGAAACAAACCAGTAGTGTTTTTTTTTTTTTTTTTTGTGGACTCTTTCTAGATCTGTGCAACATTATTTTAGAGACTGCTGTTCTACACATTTTACATTCTATACATATACGTATTTACATTAGATCCAGTGACCAGTTGCTTCAGATATCTACTTAGTTGAATGCTTGAACAGAAAAACACTAAAACAGACATGAAGCAGAAGAAACAGACAAGTTTATGAAATCCACCAAACATGCCAGCGGTTAGCTAGTTACTCATTTTAGTTTTTAAATGGGTAGTATTATGTAAAATTTAAACTTTTTTAGCTCTACATCATGTTTTTCTCATCAAAAAGATACCTGGAATGTTGCCTTGATTCTTTCACACATGTTTGAGAAATTCTTTCAAGCTACCGCCTCACAGAGCAGCCCTCCCCCACTCAGCTCCTTCAGACTAGCCAGCAGCAATTAGCAAACATCTGATGGAACTGTGCATCTGCTGAGCTCATTACACGAGCCGTTTCTCAGTGAATCGCTGATAAAAACATTGTTCAGTGGTTAATAGAGGAGCCATGTTGTGATGACTTCCTGAAGGCGGAGTTTCAGAAAAAGTGGGAGTTTTTAAAGAGACAGAGGTCTAATTTCAAGACGTTAAATTACAAAGTCAAATTTCTTTTAAGTCATATTTGATTGCGGTTTTATAACTGCAGTTAACATAGTTACTGGATTGTTCTATAAAATGGCGCTAAGTGCCTGCAAAACACATAATACTGCCCCTTTAAATTACTAAATCCACCTCAAATGCTTTTGAAAAGGAAATATTAGACATCTAGCAGAGAAAAACGAGGAATTGGTAAAGTTTCGAGTTTTGTTACAATTTTCAAAAGAAAGGACACAAAATAATACATTTAGTCCTTTTTACTTTGAAAATCCGTAGATCACAAAGTTCAGTCCGTGATTGCTGTTTCTTGGTACTTCATACCAAATTAGAGAATCGAATCATGAGCAGTACCTTTCACACCACATCAAGATGGTAAAGCATGTGTTCTTTACAGTTCGGTCTAATTTTTAATCATTCTATGTTTATGGAAGTCGTTCTTCTCATCATAGAAATTTAATTAAAACAGAGTGGGATTGGGCCGTGGACACGATGTTTACTTTGGTTTGATGGAGAAGCTTCTCCTTCAAACCTGGTCGTAGTTGGCTTTACTGTGAAATTATCACCTGCGAAGGCCAGGCTAAAAGAGATTTTGCAAACGATTACAAGGCGAATAGTGGCATGAAAGTTGTTTATCTGTATCCTCCAATATGTAGAAATAGATCTGATCTGTTTTTATGCCTTTTTATGGAATCTGTTTGGGAAAGACGGCCTTTCCTTTTTGAGGCCTGTATTAGTTGGACTAGAACTGATATATATTTTTTCCAAAATTGTGCCTGATTATGACTGCAAGGGATGTATGTAAAAGACTTGAAATGGAGGAAATAAGCTAATAAATAGCTCCGGTGCTCACTCATCTGCTGTAGCGGTGCAGTTCAAGATCACAGAGGGATTAGAAGTCCCCCTGTAGGAGTCCGGACACGTTGCCAGTCCGTTACACAGCCTAAAACAGAAAATCTGCAGTTAAGCTAACTTTCATGTTTTTTGGACTGCAGAAGAAAATCCTGGTACCTGCTGAAAACCAGCGTGTGATCGGAGGAGAACATGCAAACTCTGGATCCAAACCAGCACATTTCTCATCGCGCAGCAACATTACTCAAACTCAGCTAGGTGGGATGGATTGGCATCGTCTCCGTCGTGTCAGAAGCCTTAGATTTCTGTTGTACTGATATGCGACACTAATATTCTGAGTTTGGATGCTCATTATTTGTCAGCCATAATCCTCAAATGTCCAGAAATAAAAGTTTAAAGTGGTTTGCTCTTTGTTAACAATCCGAGTTTCACTTGCGTGACAAAAAATATGAAATTTTTTATGACGTTCTAATTTTCTGAGTGTGTTAAAATCAAAATAAATGGCGTAGATATCATTTTTTTATATGCTTTATTTAAGCAGCAGTGACAACATTTGAGTGTAAGCAGCTGTATCCTGTTTCATAAATATCTACATTCTTGGTGAAAGGTTTTATGTGAAAGTGTTCAAATTGTACCACAAGAATCTCACACCATCTCATTCCTGGACCACAGTAGCAAACATTTGGGGAAGATTTGTGTTTTTTTTTTGTTTTGTTTTGTTGTTTTTTTTTACTGGATATTAAACAATAAAATCCATCTGCCATGATTAAACACTTACCGTTCATCCTTTCCCTTCAATCCGAAACACAGTAACGCAGCAGTTGTTCCGCATGCTCTGCCGTCACTCCTGCTGCCTCTGAGACGTGCTAGCAGTGACCTTTGCGACCTCTGACTTGCAGAGTCTGAGCTAACGGAAAAGCTGTGCAGGGAGTTTTCAGACAGCCGACCCCTGAAGTCCGCGAATGTTCTCGTGTCTGACAGACGGCGGTGATAAGAGTCACCAGGCAGCACATTCTCAAAGCTCAGAGCATTCTGCAAGGTCGCACGTTTTGTTTATACTTGGACTGTTCCTTTCTTTCCTGCAGAACACTTAACAGTGTGTCCAGCATTCCTCCAAGTTCAACTCTGAAGCTGTAAGACCAGCTTTGATTGAGGGCGCCGCTTTGCCCATAGGAAAGGAAAAGTGAAGAGACTTGACCCCCTGACGCAGACCAAACGAGCGACCCATCCCCGCTTTCCGGGGTTGCTCCTTGTTGCTCAACGCGCCTGCTGCTGTCTGGTTCTGAGAGGATGTTTATTTGACAAATCGCGCCCTTGGACATGCCGAGAAGCCCAGACATTTCCTAACTGTCAGTCAACCTGACGGAGACTTTAAGTGGACAGCTTACAGGCCTGTGTGAAGTACACGGAGTGAAAGTCCTCCTTGTCAGCAGGGCAGCAAGGTGTCTCCTATCCCCTGATGAGGATCTGCATGTCTGGCGAGTCTAAGTGAATGGCAGGAAGAGACTTGTGTTCATGTCATAGTTTAGGTGTGTTTGTCCCTTGAACAGAGGCCCTTCTACTAACTCCTACCAATAACTACACTATCAGAGAACGGGACTCGATATTCTGGTCCTTTTTCTTTTATTATTTCACTTTTGCATCCATCACCATAATGCCTCCTTATCAGAAAACTGTAAAAACATCTTACTTGCAGTACAGAAAATCTCGAGCCCTTTATGAGTAACCGGGACAGATTCTCAAACCATCAGGGTTAGGGTTAGCCAACAGTCAGAGGACAGACAGCCACACAACCGACCGTAAGTGATGGTTGTCGCATTACCGTTTGAATGTTGCTATGGCAATCAGATTATCATGCATACAACTCACAGGGATCATAAATGCCCAAACAAACAGAATAAATACTTTGCTGTGTCTTTATTTGATCAATTAGCTATGACCAACATAGGTAATTATGTCAACGGCACAGTCCCACTACTCTTGGCTCTGCCTACACATCCAAGCCGACATCGCTACAGAAATTGCAGTCAATGCTCTCTGAAAAGCCATTGCAATTAGTTGCACTTTTTTATTAGCTTTCTTCATGTCGTTATGACCTCGTCGTTATGATACCGTCAACTCTCTTTGCTGAATAAGATCCATTATTTCTTCCGTAAACGATGCGCTTCGGTTTGACATCAACCTTCTTCTTCTTCTGCGCATGCGAGTCGTTAGAGGACGTAAACCACTCACACAAAGGTAAATTTGTGGTCTGGTTTGATTATATGAACAATCATGTAAAAATAAAATCAAGGGTTGCTGTGGTGGCGCAGGTGCAAAGCACAACCCACATATGGAGGCTTTAGTCCTCATGCTGGTAGTCGCAGGTTCAAT
>CAEGAE010062404.1:0-13845 GCA_903067095.1 Girardinus metallicus | reverse complement strand
GATATTTTGCAGTCACAGTAGACGGTGATGTTGTCTCCAGGCTGGACAATCTTCTCCAACATAGAAGTAGAAATGGAGCAATGACTCCAGGAAATAAGCCCTGACAAAAAGACATTCAAAATAACATGTGAATATTACTCCAGAATTAAAACCTAAACATTGAAGATATTTAATCTGAGAACACAATTTAGGTTTTGCAAATAAACACGATCATTATTATATATGGGTAAATCTTAAAATTACCACAGAGAACAATCAGAATCTTCTGCAGTTCATCCATGACTGATGTTGACCTGGATCTAAGTGACAGTTTCATTGGTTTTCTTTGCAGACATTATGACGCAGAGTTTTCCATTAAAGAAGATGCAGCAGCTGATTGGCTGCTTGAATGGAACATTTTATTCTGAGGTTTCTTTCTGAGTTAGGGGCATGATGTGAATTTAGGAGTATTTCAGGTTTTGCAAGTTTATGAAAATTCAAATTTTGGTTAATGAGTGAATTACTGACAGAGTTTTAGATTAAATCCATTACTTTATTTGATCAGTTTTAGTACAAAAATCTAAAATCTTTATACATTTTGTTACAAGGCACCACAAGGCAAAAAACATATCAATGTGCAATTCACCTTAAAATATTCCCTAATTATACTATATATATATAATGTATATTTTGATGTATAAAATGTCTTTTAGAGAAGAAATTCTGTCAGGGTACAATTAAACATGGCCTATTTATCTACCCTTTCAAGTGGTATATTAAGCAGATAACATGTTTTTTTTTTTTATAAAAATAAGTAAGTTTTTGAATTTGAAAGTAAATATGAATTTATGGAAAAAGAACAGCTGTGACAGACTGGTGACCTGTCCAGGGTGTACCCCGCCTCTCACCCGGAACGTAGCTGGAGATGGGCACCAGCAACCCTCCCGACCCCATTAAGGGACAAGGGTGAATAGAAAATGGATGGATGGAGGTACATCTACATAATATGAAAAATAATCCAAAGGTTTGATTCAAGAATTAATTTCAAAGAGTTAAAAAGGATTTTTATGACAGCAATGATGGCATACTGAAAAGTATATTAATGTTTTGTACTGTCCATGCACTCAGTAGTTGGTAGGGAACATTTTACATGAATTATTGCTCCAAAGTAGTATGCAAGCCTCTGCTGAGGTGTTAAGGATGTCCAGGTTGCTTTAATAGTGGCCTGATGCATGGTTGGTTCTGGTGTCTCATGTCTTCCTTTTGATTACATCCCATATGGCATTTAAAGAACAGTGGTGTTGTGGTCATTAAACAAAGCTATCGTACTTATTGCAGTAAGGGCAGATGCCAAGTAGGCATGAAGTCAACAGAGGTTGAAACATGAAGTGCTTTCATTTTTTTCTGGCTTTGGAGTCAATAAAACAAAGTGGAAAATATCAGCAGATGATATGGTTCCTCAAATCATCACTGACTGTGGAAACTTCACTCCGGACCTTAAGCAACTGAGTTTCTGGGTCTATGCGCTCTTCCTTTAGAGTCTGGGACATTGATTTTCAAAAGAAAAATGTTAATTTTAATTTTATCCAAAAAGAGAACTTTGGAGAAATCAACAACACAATGTAACATAATTTCTACATTTAAAGTAATTTTGTTACCCTTATGCAATATTATATTTTACTGGATTGCATATAAACTGGATTCTGAGTTTTTATTACCTATAGGGCATAATCTTCAGAAATAAAGACAAACAGGAATAAATACTTTAAATAGGTCAAGTACTTTTTAAATGTCTCAAACTAGTGAGATTCCTCTGTATTGTTACCAAAATATTTGCACAAAAAAACTTAACATATACACACACACGCACACCCATGTTCGCGCACAACACATTTGGCATTCCTAATGCTAATGAAACCTGTGTTCTGTTTCATGTTTCTTAAATCAATTTATCTTTCACTGGGTTTAAGAACATACCTAGTTTTAGTTTTGCTCTAATGGCCTGGAAATGCTGAAGAAGGTACCTTTAAAAGAAAAGCCTCAAACATTTTTATATATTTGTATACAGAGATGATCAAATTTAAATACATCACTTACAAGAGCTCCTTTGGCTTCCATCTCTTGCACCAGGTGAGGTGGACATCCCGGCAGGATGCTGCTGTTAGTCCTCGCCAGACAACCAAACTGGAGGGAGGGGAAGACTGACAGCACAAGTATTGTACACCACAAACTCCACCGATCACGACAGATCCTGCCCACCACGCATCCTCGCTGTGTCTTTCAGACAGTGCACATGCTCCTCGGTACAAAAGATGCTCATGCGCACATTCTCGCGTGGATTAACTCACAACAACCCTTGCAAACTGGAGTGCTGGGCGTTTTCAAAGAATGCTGGTCACCCCGAAAGACAAGACACGTGCATGTATGGATCGACAATGCACCAGAGTCTGCTCCAGTGTGGGGACCGCTGAGGTTGAGGAGAGGAGAGAGAGAGAGAGAGAAAGGGAGATAGGTGCAAAGACTGCTGGAGTGTACCACTGGCTGCTGCTGAGGGAGGGAGGATGTAGAAGAGGTGGAGAAAAGGGTGTGCACATCAGCAGGAAAAGAAATAAGGAGTTGAAACGTACTCTGAAACTATTTATGTTGCTATTTTATGACTGACTGGTTTGAGGTGCAAGTTATTTTTCACAAATGATAAAGTTGATTCAGTGTGACAATGTTAAACAAATAATAATAATAATAAAACACACACTTGTTCCACAAGGTTACATTTTTTCTGCACACACATATTTAAACAGCCTTGCACACAGAGCACAGCACCAGCACTGAAATACACTTGTGCACACACCCACTCTGTGTGCCTCCACTGCCTGAGGGGGGGACATTATAATCCTCCTAATTAGCATGACGCTGTGAAGAGCAACACAAATCCACCTTGCATTGTCTCTCTCATACGCCCTCATCTCCTCCTTCAAGTGCAAGTCAAGTGCAGGAATCAAAGACACAGCTCCCTCTGCTCTGACTTTGACAGCTTCTTTCTTCATACCATTATGGCTTTTCAAAATGTTTGTATAAACCTAAACTCCACAAAACTGTACAAGTACCATTTGAGTAAAGTAAAAAAAAAAAAAAAGCGCAAAATAGAACTAAAGTATTTGAATGTCTCAAAACAAAATGTGACGCAACTGTCTATAAAGGAGTGAGAGACAATGTGAGACAGAAAAAAGTGTAAAACCCTCAAACAGGAGAAAGGTGAAATATACACACACAAAGTCCTTATAATGTGCCCGTCATTCATCTTGTAAACCCATCAAATCATTTCAATAGTCTAGAGGCAGAATAAGATTAAAAAACAAACAAACAAAAAATAAAACTGGCAGCCACTGTCAATAGGTTTTGGATGCAGCTGCACAAATCAAGATGCAGGTGATCCAAAGGAAATATCATAGGGCCCCCAATTAGCTGAGGTTGATTACAAGTGTGACACAGAGTGAGCTGTAGGAGGGGTGAGCAGTGCAAACACTGGACTTGAGGAAGAAATTTTGTGGCATACCAACATACTTGTGAAGACCTATTATTAAGTAGATAATTTGAGATCTTATGTAGAGCCTGACAGCTCATTAGAAATAACAGCACTAATCAGGAAGACAATTGTGTGTTGCTCAGCAACAGCTTAAAACTGCTGGTTATGACAACCTCACACAATTCTCAAAAAAAACCCCAAAAAAAAACAAACAGTTTCTACTGTGACAACTCTGATGCTTTGCTGTTGCTTTGATCTCGATAGAAGGTGCTTAGTTATAAAGGTGCATCTCAAAAATAAAAACATCAATAGGAATTTATTTATATTAGCATTTAAATTTAAAATGTCAAACTCCTCTTGATTACACACAGAATGATATATTTCAATTGTGTATTTAACATTTTAATTATTATACATCAGAGCTAATAAAACACAGCATTCTGTTTTATGTGAAGTAAATGAAAATAGATTGTAATGCAGAAATGCTATGTTAAGACCAACAGAGTTGCATTGCTATCTACAGAGTGTCATATCCAAGGATTTAAATGGGAAGTTGAGTGGAAGGAAAAGTCACCTTCCTTGCTCACAGCCATAACCTTTTGATGATTCTTTTTATTTTAAATGGTTTTCTCTAGCTCTAGTAGCCTTTATTTAATACTGGTCAGGCAGGTAAGCGAGTTTTGAGAGAAGGGGAAGACGTGGAAGAGATCAACGGGCCGGCACTTGAACCTATGACAACTACATTGAGAACGGAGGCCTCTCTGCACAGGTCGCACGCTTTACCCCTGTGCCACCATGGCGTCCACCTTTTGATGATTTCTAATACCAGGATTTGATTTTAATTTGTTAAACCAGCAACACAATTACATATTTAAACTCAAAAGAAACCATTTTCAATGTTACCAAACTTAGGATTGAAACTTGTATCATACTTCTCGAGATATTTAAAATTTTTCTGATTAGAAATAGCAACAGACAAAACTCACAGTAGGATGTGGAAATGTTTCTCAAATGGCTTTTGAAGACATTTAAAAACACAGAATGATAGGAAATAATGTCACAAAGATTAGTGAGGTAGAGAATCTAAGACCTTTACCATTTCATATTTGCTGCGAAGTGACATGCAGTTTGCTATACCGGTGTCTCTGCAAAAACATCACTAGCAGCTTCATGTTGGCAAGAAAAGACCCACTTCACACGCAAGCTTTGAGTAGTTGCAGGTGGTTAAAGTTAAGTATAATCATGTTTACTATAGTTGTGGAGGCTGTAGCTGGAGCAAATTTTGGTCTAAAAGATATAGGAGTGAAAATTTGAACCCTGCAGTGTCTGTAATATGTACCTAAATGATGCATGCTGTGCAAAAGGAAATGAAGAATCAGAATTACTGCATTTCCATAATAATTCGCACTTCCTCTGTTTAACTGTGGACACACTGAAAGAGTGTAAAATAACTACTTGGTCCTGCAGTGCATCTCCATACAGCTGTTATCCTATGTAACAGCTAATTAAAACATTCATGCATCCTTTAAAACGTTCTGGGAAGTGGATAAAAACCCCCACAAAATGTAATTCTACATTGTGTCTGTTTATTTATTAACACCTTTTTTCATAAAAACAAAAAATAAAAATACAACCTGTCTAGACATTTAAAACTTTGTTAGATAAACCATTTCAAGTTTATGAGGACTGTCACTGAACAAAATGCAAAGGCCTCAAACAAAAATCCAGTGATCCATGACAAAATGACAGACCAGAATTTCAGCAAAGAGAGAAAAAAAAAAAAAAAATCACAGTTGCCTTGGAAACAGACACTCTGCATCATGTTTTATGTAATCTATGCAGAGATTTGCCAAGATTATTCAAGCTACTTAAACTTTTCAACTCTTGTGTCCAAATGAAAACTGGTCTGAGGAGTTCTTATATATGTATATATTTTGAAGATTTTCTTGGCACAAGTAACTTTTACTGAATACTAATTTGACAGAAAAGAGGTTGGATATGGAAGGGGAAGACATACAGCAAATGGTCCCGAGGTCAGGAATCAAATCCAGCATAAAGCATCAAGGACTAAAGCCTCTGAACGTGGTACACCTTGCTTCAGCTCAGCAAGGCCAACATTAGCAGGACTTCTAGACTTCTATAGTCTTACTAATGTCCCGGAAACATCTACCTTTTTAGGAGGATAAAGTTTTTTTCAGAATGCACATGTTCAGGTCAAAGTTTTATTTGTATTTGTGTATTAGGAGTAATTCCTAACCAGGTACTCAGATTCTGAACCAAACAATACATCCAGAAGAAACATGAGAAAACTATTAAGAAATCACTTAATGGACCCAGTCTACCAACAAAGCAGGATACAGAAAAAACAAAACGTAGCATAGTTTTAAGGCCTTACAAAGAAGTTCATGATCTGAACTAAAGTGTGACAACAGCTACTTGGCTGAAGGAGTAGCCTTTTTCTATGATAAGAAATATTTTAGGACCCACCTGTGTTTTTTAATATCTCCTAACTGATGCACACTTCCAGCTCTTTTGGAGACTGCCCCAGTCTTGTTCTGTTCACTGTGCATTTTGGATCATTCTCTTAAGTTAACGTCGGGCTCCTTTCACTTGATTTGAAGATCTTTTTGTGTTTAGTGCAGCTCCCTATGTGTTAGACCAGGGGTGTCAAACTCCAGTCCTCAAGGGCCACTGTCCTGCAGTTTTTAGATGTGCCACAGGTACAAAACACTGGAATGAAATGGCTTAATTACCTCCTTCTTGTGTAGATCTCCAGAGCCTTGCTAATGACCTAATTATTCTATTTGGGTGTGGTGCAGCAGAGGCACATCTAAAAGTTGCAAGCCAGTGGCCCTCCAGGGTTTGACACCTGTGTGTTAGACTCTTCCCATCAGACTCCCTGTGTGGTCTTTTCCGCAGCTGGTTAGCATGTCCCTGTGATTATTGCTCACCTAAGTCTTTTTGTTCTTTGTTCTCATAATGCTGCCCCTGAACTCATGTCTGTGATTTGGTCTTGCTCAAACCATACAAAACATGATGGCCCTGGGTGAGCTCCTCCTTCTACTCCCAAACTAAGTTTAGCTTCATATCCTTATCTAGGTTGTGTGAGGAGTCCTTTAAACAGGAACACTCGCCAGCTAAATCTGACCCGTCTTTGTAAGGCCTTTCATAATTTTTAAGAGCTCCAGCCTGCCATCATTTACATGAACTGGATAACAGCTGCTACAGGCAATAATCTGACCTGTGCCACTACCCTTGATATCACTTTGAATTTCCCTATTTCATGCAACAGGGAGCCTGTTTGATATGAACCTTAAAAAAAACGATCTCTTAGAAATGGCATAATTTTTCTCCCCCCTGATTTCCCGTCCCTTTAAAAGTGGCCCAGCTGCTGCCATGGTGAATTATTCCTCTCCTAAGGTTTCTTTTTCCCAAGATGGCATAGAGCTGCCACCACAGGGGGAACTTTGTTGTGCAAATTCGATCACACATCTGAGTAAAGAACATAGACCTGACATTACAAGACAAACGTCTCTTTTTGTAAAGATCAGATTAGAGATCAGAACAACAAACACAAATTTCCTCAAATACACACTTTCTACAAGCACTAATATATGAATGATAATAACTGATGAACACAAACAAATACTTCTGCCTTGACATCCTGAAATAATGACTAAACAATGCAGCTTAACTCAATGTCTTCTCTGAATATTATTGAAGTTATGCAGATGAAAAAAATATAATTTCTGTAATCTAGTACCTTTGAATTAACTGTGTCAAACACCTCTGTTTTAAAATGCTGTAGTCATTTTTCAATATTTGTCTTCATTATTTATAGAACTAGAATAGGATGGCTAACATTACAATTTATGGAACTGTGACACACACATCCCCCAGTTTTCACCTTTCACCTTCCACCAGTAACTTAATAATGGGTGATAATGTAATACCTGTTAATGCAATAATTTTGATCACATTAACTGCAATAAAGTCCACAATGTGATAATAACCTACCAGTAATGCAATAAAGCTTTTAAGCTAATATAATCTTGCCTTTCATGAAAGCAGTAATTGACTAGCTGTCATATTACTGACACAATATTGAAAAAAAAAAAAAAGAATCACTCTGAACATTAAATAACGGCATCTGGTGATGAAGTAAGATAACAGGATTGCATTTTATCGACACAATTTATTTATTTTTTTGCACTTTTGGCATATCTTGTTTATTAAAAGTAAGTAGTGGATGGGATAGTCCTCATATTCAAACTATCTCTAAGCCCCCAATCACCTTTGGACTGACTTCGAATAAACATGACAGCAATTGAGCAGTTGGAAAATAAAAATCTGTATTTTCTGTTAATTCAGCCCATTGTCCTAAAGTGCCTATTAACTATCCCTTCAAACCAGACTTCCACGGTGCCTCTTATTTGTGCTCTGTGCTGAGAGACAGGATAAAATGTGGACTCTCACAGATTAGATGGACCTTGCTGCTCTACAGGGTTCAGAATGAGTAGCAGCAGTGTGGAAAAAAAATGACTTTGAATAAAAGCGAGAACAAAAAAATTTCATCCTGTATTCTGTCTGACCAGAATAAATTCAGGCTCAAAACTCTTGCAGATTTTCCAGTCAGTGTAAGGAAAACAAACGCAAATGCTTTTCATATTTAACCAGATATGGCGCATGAGTCCGCTTTAAAAAATTTTTTTTTCTCCCTAAGATGGACAGACGATGCCTCTCAGACGTACCCTAGTGTCACCCAATAGCAACTTAGATGATGGCTGGATGGATCCATATGAAACAAAAATTAACAGAGGACACTAAGGAAGAGGACACTAAGGAAGTTTCTTCAACAGAAAAATGACTCCCTCTTGTGGCTTGTTTTGGAAGTTGCAGCCTACCCTGGCTCACTAACTTTTACTTTTAATTCAGAAAGTCTACACCTAAGAACCATCTGACATGGCTGGTAGAGGTTTTGGTAAGACACAACAGAAGCACTTTATCTCATCACATCAATAGTGCAATTAATGTGTATGTTAGATGTAATTCATGCAATTTTTAAATGTGTGATTTAAAAAAAAAATAAAACAGATGACACAATGCTTATATTTAGAGTACATCAGTCACAAAAGATAAATAGTACTAAACATGTAAAAATGTGTTAAAGAAAAAAAAAAGTGCATTTACCATTTGTCATAAACTTTGCAAACCTTCCATACAACTTGGCTATGAGAAAAAAAAAGTTTTAATTTTTATAACCAAAAAAGGCAACCTTATGAACTTTTAGACATTTACATCTTTATGTCTGTAATTTAAACTACCTTTACTCTTTTTCACTTCCTGACATAAGCATTATTTCCAGAAGGTGGCAGCATTGCTTTTTTTTTTTTTAGAAACGAAAGCTATGCTTTTTACAAAAAGGAAGAACGTCCTCTTCCTTTTTACAAAAAGGAAGCTTTATGTGATGTTAAAGTTAATTAAAAGATATAAAATTTAGCACCTAGTCACAGTTACACATTCACAGTTGGTGAATGTTACCACCATTCATTTCTGTGTATTTTTATTTTAGGTTAATTGGCAGATCAGCACAAAGTAGTTAATAATGGTGAAGTGGATGGAGAATAATTTATGTTTTTTCTTCTTTTTAATAATACAAATCTGAAAAGTCAGTGTGCATTTGTTGTTAGTCCTCTATTCTGTTCTCCAAAAATAAAATCTAGTGCACCTAATTGCTTGAAAGTCAACTAGTAAGTAAATAAAGTTACTTGTACATAATGACTCTAAACATACAACAGAATAGTTAAGATCCATTAACAGCAAAGTGTAATCACATAAAATCCCAAGTTATTTGGTGGTAAAGTGTGAAAAAGTAAAATGACTTTCTTCTTGATTGAAACAATGGATGCACTTAATTTAATATTCCACTTTAACAGCATACAGAGAATTAAGTTTAGCTTTTAAAATGCAAGTTAAAGTAAACTGAATATCTTACACAAGCACAAACACATTTAATAATTTGATATACATTTTTTAAATAATCGGCATTTCTCTTTAATTGTCAAGCAAGTTAAAAATAGAGTGCATTCCTCGTTCATAAAGATTAAACATTTACAAAAGGCATGTTGGTTTAGTCATAAATAAGAGATTAAACAAGGGCAACATTGCTCCAGTAAGCTTACAGATAAAAACCTACTATGACTGGTTTGTTTCACTGACCCAGAAACATCTTCCCGACTCAGTGAACTCAGATCTGAACTGAAGTTTACTCCATATGTGTCACATGAGACTCATTCAGCGTTCACACGGGGGAATTCACAGCAAGTGTACTTACTCAAATGTATAATCAACGGTTTAAAATGAAGACCTCCTCTCAGCAAGAGTGAGAATTACAATGCAGTGGACGAGTATAAGATCTGAAATATACTATCCTTTGAGTAATGTATAACTCTGGACATTTATTTCTGTTCAATAATAAAATATTGATTTTAATCATTTTCAAGTCATCGAAAAACAAACAAGAAACTTTGATTAGAAGTTTCTTGTTTGGATTTTCTTGGTCTGGATTTTCTTTTATCTAGAGGCATTACAGAAAATTATGTGACCTACAAAGGGACACCATGCTTTTTAAATATATAAATATATAATTTGTTTTTGGAACAAATTAGGAGATGCTACGACTAAATAACATTTTAGACTAATTAATTTTGACCAGCCGGCACCACCTACAACAAAACAGCAGCAGCACAGCCTGGAGTGAATTTTGAAGAAACAAATTGATGTCATATTTTGTTTCCTTTAAGTAAAAATTAAATGACTGACCTTCAGCTCAGTCTGCACTGATAAGATAGTGTACTGTAACAAAACGCAGCTAATTCTCATGACTGTAAAAATGTGGCTAACATGAGAATGTAGACCCCAAACTTCCTCTATCACACATTTTCATTCCTGCTCCACTTACCCCTGATGTTCACCCAGTCATAAAAATTCCTTCCTCTCCATTCTTTGCACTCTTTCTGTCCTCCGGCAAGGAAGTAGAGAGCACTGAATAAGCTTTAATATGCATTCAGACAGAGCTCAGCAGCTTTGAAGTGAGGCTGTGTGACCATCTTTTCCTTGCCCATAAGCCTCCAATGCAGAAGTCTTATCCTAAATTGGTTCTGTGAATCCAACGATGTTGAATAAGATCATATGCATCGAAAATCTGGGTATGACAGAAGCCAGGAAGAGCACTCGGGGTGATAACAGAGTAGAGCACAGTTGTCAAGCTCCAGTCATCAAGGGTCAATGTCGTTCCAAGGTTTAGATTTGTCTCTGCTGCAACACATTTGAATCAAATAATTGGGTCATCACCAGGACTCTGAAGAACCATTCTGCACACCGGGGAGATGATTAAACTGTTTAATTCAGGTGTGTTGGACCAAGAACACGTCTAAAAGTTGCAGGACACCGGCCATCGAGGACGAACTCAACACCCCTGGGCCAGAGTCCAGTAACAGATTAGTGAATTACTATCATGTCTCTTAGCTGCAGGGAAAAGGCTACCGTCAGATTTTCCTTTGCTTTAGTTTTACTCCTGCTGAAGAAACTACTTCTACTGCTATAAGTTTCCAAATATAGCCACTGTCAAACATTTTCCAAGCTTGTCATGTATGCAGACATTTTAAAAAGCCTTCTGCTGTGCGAGTCTAAATTGAGATTTGGTAACATATCTCCTCTCAGTTCTTTAAAGTTTGTGTAATGATTTCTATGTGCTCCTGTTCTTACGATTGTTGGGTTTCTTTTGCAAACTCCCTAGTAAGTTATTAAACAAAATATGATCAGGTTAGTAATGTTTGCCATTATTTTATCTATTTGAACATTTGTACTGAAATTATATTAACATTAGTTAATGTATTTGAATTTCTGCTAAATGAAATAAAACGTTTAAAGCAGCAGATTTGCATCTGAAGACTGAATAAGATCATGTGGCAATGAAACACGAATAAGGAAATATCAAAGAAAATCCTTATAATGGAAAAACAATATAATGTTACATCGAGTTGCCATTTCTTGCTCAAACTGTCAGGTGTTGCATAAGACAAAGATTTCATGGACCATTAGTGCCTAGTGTGGATTGTCAGTAAAAACATGTTTCAAAGTTGAATAATTGCAAACTGTCTTTTTCTGTGTCAGTTTTATCAAACCAAAATAGTTTGAACAAAGTCTCCACCACCTGAGTATGCTGAATTAGATGTAGTACAGAATGCAGAATTGCTTCCTCTGTTGGTTGAGAAGCAATTAAGGAGGAAAACGATTAGTCTGACTGTAGAGAGAGGAAATCAGAGATAGGAAGCACGTCAGGGACAGGAGCCAGGAAACGTCTGATAATTAATTTCTGACATAGACTTTGCACAGATCTCGACTAGAAACTGATTTCCTCCCAGGGCCAGAACCAAGGCTCTTATTAGAGATAAACCACTCTATTATCTCTTGGAGAGTTACCGTCTCGTAAAGTTCCACAAAAGCTGTCGCAGGGGGTTTCCTATAAGTCAAAACTACTGAATTTAGGTAGTTTGACCTTCTTTTATGCATGTTTTAAAATTACACAAGTTCAGCCTGATCTATTATTAACTGATATTGGGAAAATATCAGTTAATAATAACAGATCAGGCAAAGACATCTTCCAAATCTTATTTTTGGGTAGAATAATTCACAGAATGCAATCTTTATGTCATTGTTTCATATGAGAATATGCTTTGTGGACTGGAAATACTAAATTCCTCCTGCTAAAGAATTTATCCTTTGCCTACTTTTATGATTTATAGTCAGACAAGATTTTTGTCTTGAAAAGACGTAGCATGAAATGACAGTTTAAATCTAACACATTTCATTGGGTCCCATCTGGTTTATTTCTTCTGTCTATATCAGGACATCCACATGTTCTGCCACTCAGCCCTCTGAGCAATTTAACCCTGAAGATCTGATTGAAAAAGACAGGGCATTACACAACAGAGGCTAAAAATATTCATCCTCGGTTTCACAATGTCAAAACAAGTCCTTTCTTATGCAGTCAGATAAATGTATTTAAAGATTGCTAAATTAACCTTATTGCCAGTGTCACAAAACTAAGTTTTGACTCTTTTTACAACTGTCTCTTATGTTGATTAAACTAATCAGTAGTGTAAGCTGTTCATCAGTCTGTGCAGTTTCACATATTTTAAAAATGCATTGCTCACTTAAGCATTTCAAAGGAGTCTCGGCAGGCAGATACAAACAACCTCCAACTGAGTTGAAGATGCTTACCTTTTTATAAGCATCATTTTACGTATGAACAGTTGACCTTACGGCCATAAGACCCCAATGAACAAACATGCACGAATGCAGTCTTTACAAACATTCAAGACTCATAGCTTTTTATGAAATCATCATGAACTTTAGATACTAAACAGTACTGTCGATATCTATAGATGAAGCAAGATGTTTACATACACCTCTTAAAATGCAGTTTTTTCTTCTCTGACTGACTTTCTATCAAACATGTTTTTTCTGTTATAAGACAGTTTGAATTAAATATATTTATATTTGCTAAAGAACACAATAATTACCTTTTGTTGATGTAAAAGGTTTACACATATTTGCTTAGCGTTTGGTGGCATAGGTATTAGACTGCTTCTCATTAAAGTTTGTTGTAATTTTGGCCCATTCCTCTAGACAGAACTGGTGCAATTGAGTCAGCTTTGTAGGCCGTCTTGCTTATACAAATTTTTAAGCTTTTCCTACAAACTTCCTATGTGCTTGAAATCAGGGTCTTGTGATGGCCAGTGTTGAACATCGACTTTGTTGTCCTTAAGCTACTTTAGAACTATTTGGTGATTTGCTAATTTGAGTATTAATAGTTTAACTGTAGACTTATATTAACAGTCCTAACAAGTGTCTAAATCATATTAAATTGGACAAGTGTTAGTTCATGATAATCAAAAGAAGTTGAAGTGTTTTAGTATTAAAATTGTTCAGGCATATTGTGAAGGAGTTTTGGCAAGATAATTGTGATAATTTGTATATCCAAAAGTGGCGTTCAAAATTCGGAATTTTGGCTTACCAGACTCAGTGGCGTCAGAAACCATTTGTTTTTAAGATCAATCACTCAGCAGGAAAGATAACATAGGTATGCTGTGTGAAGTGTTTGTCTAAGAAGGAGTGAGAAGAGGTTGCAAGAGGTTTAGATTGACAAGTGAAATACTGTCTGAATGAAACAGATACGCCACAAGATCCTTAACAAGATCTTTTGTGGCGACTGTGGCTCTGTGGGAAGAGTAGTTGTCTTGTGATCGGAAGGTTGTAGGTTCAATTCCAGCTTCCTC
>CAEGAE010062401.1:0-41923 GCA_903067095.1 Girardinus metallicus | reverse complement strand
ATGTGTTACGCAAATAATGTTCCGGGCGGAACACGGTGCGCTAAATAATAATACATAAATTAACGAAGCTTCGAGGCAGGTACGTTTTCCTCGAGGAGTTTTAGTCATCGAGGTCCTCGAATCATTCGAGGAATCGTTTCAGCCCTAATCTGCATGTTGTTGTTCTGTTTGCTTCGTTATAATTATCAAAGTGAAAATATGTCAATGCTATTTATAGAACAAAAATAGATAATTCTAGAGCCGCCAAAAATGTAGAAGATGGAAATAAAATATGTGTGAAATCAATCTGTAAAATTAATTTATTTAGTGCAAAAGAAGAAAACTGATGGGAGTGGGCAGTAGAAATAAAACAAATAATAATAAAAGCAACAATCCCAGAAAAAATTTTTTTGGTTTGAAAAATTATGTATTTTATACTTGAGACAAAGAAAATGATGAAACCCCCAAACTGTGGAGAAGAAGCAGCTGCTAAAGTTAATTTATAATCTGAGTTACTTAGATTCAGTCAAAATTCAGCTACAATGTGATAACTTATTAATTTGTATTTAAGCATAACGGTTTGTTTTTTATCATTTTAAACTCAGGACTCGTGTGTCTTACAGATTCAGTGCAGTGAAACAATTTATATCCAAAGAGAAAGATAATAAATACAGCCTAATTAGAACATTTAAGTATATTCTGAAATAAAAGATGTTTATTGTGGAAAAAGAAACAGAAACCATGAAATAAAATCACTAAAGATTGCAGGATTCTCCGTTTCTTTCCAAACATAAACAGTTTAACTTGAGGTTAAATTAATCGTTTTATATTCAATAACTTATCAATAACTGATCTCTTCCTTTAAGAGCTGAATATTCCAGTAACACCAGGTCTTTAAATAATTAATAATTGTGTTTCTTCATATTAACCCGACTAACAGCTGCTGTTTTCTTTCTGAGCTGAATTCTTTGTCTTTTTCTCTCCGTCTTGCTCGGTGGCTGCTGGGTTCATCGCGGCGCTGCGCTGCCGCCTGGTGGCGGCCGCCGGGCAGAGCGCGCCGGCCGCAGGCTGAGCAGTCAGCTGTCCCAGCAGTCTGCCAGCTCTGTGACCTCTGACCTCTGGGACCGCAGCAGCAGCAGCACTCCTGGTATCTGTGGCCTCACAGCAGAGATAACCTGATTTCTAACCTTTGACCCGAGTCTTCCTCAGACAGACTCACCTTCGTCTTCCTCAGAGGACAGGACGGCTGCAGGATGCTGACCTCTGCTCTCTGTGTGCGTGTGTGTGTGTGTGTGTGTGTGTGTGTGTGTGTGTGTGTCCAGCTCCCGTCCTGCCCGGTGCGTACCATCATCATCATCATCATCAGGGCGTCCAGCAGCAGCAGCAGTTCCACGGCTACATGCATCAGACCAGCATGTCGTCGGTCCGATCCGTCACCTCGCCGCCGCACTCCGCCACATCGGTACGCCGCTGAGCGCCGCGCATCACACACTCCGCTCCGACAGGGACAGACACACACCTCATAAAGTATTCACACCCTGATCATGATGCCGACCTAAACAAAACGCTTCTTAAATGTTTTATACGTAAAAAGTTGTTTTGTTTCTGCACAAATATAATTACGCCTTCTTCAGATCTGGTTGTTATGGGAGAAAACCAGTTAGCAACCAGCAGAAGAGCTGAGCTTGGACTGGACAACCACAGCCTGAGATATTATGGGATGTCCAGATCATAAACAGACTATTGGTCTTCAGTCCATAAAACGGCTCAGAGACGCAAAAAAGATTTAAGAAACTGCTTTTAATATTTGATAAATATACAGAAAATGTATTTTCATGTTTAAAAAAACCATCATTTTATTTCTATTATAATGTCTTCAAACAAAGAAACATCCTGAATGTTGGCCATAAATTGAGTGGACAGATTTTCTTCTCTAATATGTTGATATTCATAGAAAATACTATAAAACTCCTTTATTTCCTCTAAAGTTTATTTATTTTTGCTTTGTGTCTGTACACTTAAAATCAAAGTTATTTTTTGGTTAAAGTTGATTCCAAAAAAGCACATAGTTTCCAAAAATACTTAAAATTATTACCGTTTTTTGGAATTATTTTTTAGTTCAATTATTCCATCAAAAAAATCTGACAAACTGCAAATTTACTAAAATTTACTAAAACATCTTTACTTAAATAGGTTAGTTAGCTTTATTACTTTTCTCCAAAGTTATTAAGGGCCGCAGTTGGAGGTCTAAAGAGCCACTTGTGGGTCCAGAGCCGCAGGTTGTAGAACCCGAGTCAGACCAAACTATATCTATGTGGTCCTTCTGGTTTTTCATAGAAATTCACGCAAAATTAACAGAACCCCACAATTTTTACCCTCTAATTTATACTTGTGAGTTTGTTGAAGATTTTCTGCAACACTGGAGAAAACATTGGTTTGAAGTGATACTACGTCCTGCCAGCAGGTGGCAGTGTTTCTTACTGCTACTCCACTGCTGACTCAGCATGGCTCGATGGACACTAACAAACATCGAGCTGTTTAGGTTTTACAAAGAATAAAAATGTTTGGCCAATCTGCCTGCCTGTTTTTTTCCTATTTGTAAGTTTTGGAAACAGTTTAATGAAGAAAAAAAATCACAAAGTAGCAACAGAAAATCAGTGATTCTGACGGGAACAAAAGCTGAATATCTCTGAAAACGTTTTGGAAACCCGAAACGGTTTTCCGTCCTGTCAGAGCCGCTCTGGCCGGCCGAACCAGGCTGAGGTTGTCTCTGTCCCTGCAGCGCGTTTACCGGGCGCTGTACGACTACGCGGCCCAGGACCACGACGAGGTGTCCTTCAGGGACGGAGACGTCATCGTCAACGCCCAGCCCATCGACGAGGGCTGGATGTACGGCACCGTGCAGCGGACCGGCAAGTCCGGCATGCTGCCCGCAAACTACGTGGAGGGATGCAACTGAGCAGGGAGGAAGAGGAGGAGGAGGAGGAAGAGCCGGGTGAAAACTTTCAACGCTCTCAGATGCTGGTGATGTTTTTATTTCAGGGTTCCTTTATGTTCCACCCGCTGCAGAAATGACGCCCGACATGTTCTCCACTGAACCTTTTAGTCATCAGCCAATCAGACGCCTGGCAGTTTACTGAGGAAGAGGAGGATGTGTGTGAGAGGCTGAGGTTCTGATCAACCACAAGAAAGAAAATTAGTTGGAGGGTAAAAAGAGCTCTGACGGTTAAATGAACTGAGACAAACTGAAAGAGGTGGTCTAGTCCAAGTTTCAGGTTGAAGTTCTGTGGTATTTCTTCCTCTGTCTGTTTTTTTGTTGTTGTTTTTCTCTAGCCTGTCTCCACACATCACTGTCCACACTAATCTAATCTGGATGATTTTCCTTCCACTAAACTTTCTGACAAAGTGAAAAGAAGCAGACGTTTCTCTATCATGATCAGAACAAACTGAAGAAAACGTTTCCGTCCTGAAGCTGCTGTTAGCAAACGAAGCTACATCCACTCTGACACTGGATTATAATCCCAGATTATTTAATCTTATTTAATATTTAGTAATTAACACATTAATGTTTTATTGGCTGATTTTCTATAACTTTTATTCATGTATTTAAAAATGAAGGGAGCATTTAAATGACTTTAATATAAAGATTTTATCTCAGTGTCTCAAATTTAAATAATTGACAACTTAATGTTTATTATTTTTGTTTTATTAATATTTATAAATTCATTTTACTTATTAGCATCCTGTATAAAGATGCCTCCTGTCATACTAAAGGTATAAATATTATGTAACAGATTAGCCCATTATTCCTCTTAGCTTTTCTTCAAAATGGGAAAAACAAGAGAGAATAAAGTCGGACAGATTCACTGATGGGCTGCAGCTGATTGGTCCAAACGAAGAGCTCAGGATGATCTGAGCGATTAGAAACGTTAGAGGACAGAAGGAGTGATGAACAAAGAGCTGACAGCCGAGGAAACACAAAGGATTCTGATAAAAACAAGAATTTATTAAAACAAGATTCTGTTCTGGATTTTCTGCTGCTGCAGGAATTTATGCGTCTCTGCAACAGAAGCAAATAAATACATCAGTCATGTTTCCTCTAATTAAACAGATATTTAATAAAAGCCTACATATTTTTACAGTGCATTGAGCCATTAACAACACAGAGAGCCTGAATTTAATGGACCTACTGGTTTCCATGATGAAACCAGTTCAGCTTTTCTCTGTTTAGTTCAAACATGAAGTTTAAAGATTTCTTTTTCTACATTTTCCCTCATAAAATCAGAATATCTTCAGGTTCAACAGGATCAGTTGTTTCTCTAGATGACAAACTGAATATGCAAACTTTTGGTTATTTAATGGTTTCAGGTCGATCAGTGTTAAAGTCACAGCCAGTAAAACGCGGCCGCTCCTGACCTTCATGAAGGTCGTTTATCGGGGTAAAGCTGAGGTTTTTATTTTCACTTTCATCCACAGAGCAATAAATGCAGAATTTACCCCCAGATGGAGATTTCAGAGCAGAAACAGAAAATCGCTGTTTGGATTTATTTAAAAACAAGCGAACGTCACTGCAGACATTTTGTTAGGAGAAAAATAAAAATGAAGAAAAATAAAAATGAAGAAAAATTCCACAGTTTTTTTTTGTCTCTTTTATTTTGAAGTGATGAACAGATAAACCAGTGAGTTCATCCTCAGTTTGTTTAATAACCAGTTTAGTTTTTGTAATTTGAATAATTTCTACAGAGATGAAAAAGTCTCAGTTTCAGTCAGAAACAGCCACACTAACCTCTGTGTGTTTTTCATTTTTAACATTTTTATGTGCAGATAACTGTATTGTTCATGTGTGGTTTTGGACTGAAGCTGCGTGAGAACATGAAACTTTTCTGTTCGTCTGAATATCTTCACTCCTGATTTTGGACATGAATATTTGAATTTGTCTCCAGTATGTCGTGTTTTCATGGATTTGTTGTCTTGCTGTGATGAAAGCATCTGATCATGTTCTGTATATGCATCACTAAAGCTGGAAAACATTTATAATGTTTGGTTTTCTGGAAAATAGCTGGTATGATTTGCTGAATATCTCTGTGTGTTGATTTTTGAAAGAGACACTTTGAGACTCTCTTGATTTTGCTTTGAGGATTTTTGCATTCTCCGTATTATTAGTTACATGTCATTAATAGTCTGTAAGTTAACACAGGTTATAATCAACTTATTTAGATTTTATTTGGAATGATCAATCACTCTTTTCAGTTTTTATTAGAACTGTACCATTTGAGAGAAATACAATAAAAAAATAATAAAATGGAAAATGAACAGCCTTGTTATTCTTTAAAGATGTATACTGTCTTGGTCTGCCAGTGAATTTACTGATATTTGGTCTGAAATTTTCCAGCCCAATCCTAATAATAAAAGGTGTAAAAGTATTTACATTTTTATCAGGAAATTTGAGATATTTTTCTTGATGAATTATTAGATCAGTTTAGCAAAAATATATTTATTTATTTATTTATTTATTTATTTATTTGGCCGTTCACAGTATTCAGCTTGTAATACATGCGCTCGGACGGCAGGGGGCGGCAGGTGTTCGCGCCAACACGTTCTGCCATCTCTAGTGCCGCAGCAGAAGAAGTCACCTGGGAACGGAGGCGCTTCAGCTTGCAGTCTGACCGACACTGAATGAGAAGGCACTGATTCCTGTTTGAAAATGATGAAGTTTCTGCCTAAACTGTTGCTGCTACTGCTGTTAGCCTTCCCGGTGACCATTCTCATCCAAGGTGAGTTTTTAAGTTGTCTGTTTTGAGGTTTAGACGGAGGTTTTCCCAGCATGCTGGTGTTAGCGTGGAGCTAACTAGCTAATGAGAGCTAGGCCGTACGCAGGTTGATAACTGCAATAAAGCCAAGATTTTTACGTAAAATGCGCATTTATGAAACAATTAAGGGTTTGATATGGCATCCGTGTCTTTGCTGGTCGGTAGTTGTTGGTAATTTTACATTTAATATATTAATTTCAGCTGTCATGAAAACAGTTGCTGCTCGTGTTTAGACTGACGTGTCCTTAGTGTTAGCTGTTAGCCGCAGAGCGAACATGTCGCCTCCTCAGATATTAATTCAGCGCTCAACTAGTTAAACTACATGAGGTCAGTAATGACCTCAGAACGAAGTGGTTTAAGTTTATTCTCTGTTTTCTGTTGATTTACAGTTTAAATGTGATTATTTGGTCTAAACTAAGAGCTAAAGCTGTGTGATCAGTCCTGCAGTTCACATCCAGGAGAATCACGTCCCTTAATAAATCAGTTGACTCCATTCACTGAATGCGATGAACTTCTGTGTATTTTACCAAAAGCTTTATTTTGTTGTTTTTGTCTAAATGTAAATTAACTACATGTTTCTGTGTGTTTTGTCCGTAGCTGGACGTTTTTGCTAATTATTTGCTATATAATCAAAACCAAAGTTCAGTTATAATTTTTGTCACATTATTAATGTTTCTCTCCATTTTTAAGGAATCCTCTTTGTTTCTGGGTCACTAAATGACCCGTCTAACTTCCTTCTGTCTTCCTTTTTGTTCCTCTTTAAATCTAATGTATCTAATTAATATTCATGTCGGCTTTAGTTTACTTTGACTTTTGATTTGGTCCCAGTTTGGACCTTTAAGCAGACTATACAGGATATTTTTTTAATTGGGTCAAGCGTCTCCATGGCAGCTGTGAATCAAAAGCTGGTTGCTATGGTAACGTCCCAGAGTGGACGAGTCCTTATTGTCTCTGAACGAGCTTAGCTTCATCATATGATGATAATCTGACCGTACGCTGTGAGGAAGACTCCTCCAGCTGTCTGGATCTGACCTTCGTCGTCTTCATCATCTCGGTCCTGCTTCCGTTTCCACTGAAACGGTTCTAAAGAGCCTCATCAGTTCTTCTTCTCTGTGTGGCCTTCAGGCCCGGCGGTGAGCGCCCAGGACCTGACGGAGGATGAGGAGGCTGAGGCTGTGGATGAAGATGTTGTGGACGACGTGACGGCTGAAGATGAGGATGATGAAGCTGAAGTAGAGGACGATGAAAACACAGAACTGGTGAGGTTTAGACTGGCCTCACCCTCTGCTCGGTCCATTTAGAGACGTAAAACGTGTCACATGTTTCATAAAATGAGAATTTACATTTTTATCAGTCAGCTGGTTTGGTTGTGACCTCACTTCCTGTTTCTGTTCAGACGGAGGAGAAAGATGAGGAAGAGGAGGCGCTGGTGGGAGAGGCGAAGGCTTCGCCCAACGCCGACACCACCATCCTGTTCGTCAAAGGAGAAGGTGGCTGTTGTTCTGCTCCGGTTCCCCGGCCCGGTTCTCCGGTTCTGCTCTAACCCTGGTTCTCTCTGGTCCGGTTCTCCGGTTCTGCTCTCCCCTCCAGACTTCCCGGCCAACAACATCGTGAAGTTCCTTCTGGGTTTCACCAACAAGGGAGGAGAGAACTTCATGGTGGAGTCTCTGGACGCCTCCTTCCGTTACCCTCAGGTACCGGTAGAACCCGGCCCGGTAGAACCCGGCCCGGTAGAACCCGGCCTGGTAGAACCCTGTGATCTGACCCGGTTGTTGTTGCCAGGACTACCAGTTCTACATCCAGAACTTCACGGCGCTGCAGCTGGGCACCGCGGTTCCTCCGGGCCGCCAGGCCACCTTCGAGTACTCCTTCATCCCGGCCGAGCCGATGGGAGGCCGGCCGTTTGGACTCGTCATCAACCTCAACTACAAGGACAGCAGCGTAAGGACCGGCTGGGCCGACCGGACCAGAACCTGCTGCTGACCTCTGACCTCTCACCTCCTCTTCCTCCTGCAGGGGAACGTCTTCCAGGACGCCGTCTTCAACCAGACCGTCACCATCACTGAGAAGGAGGACGGGCTGGACGGAGAAACGTAAACACTGCAGGGTTCTGGTTCTGGTTCTGGTTCTGGTTCTGCTCCAGCCGCTCTAACTTCTCCTCTCTGTTGCTCCCAGGATCTTCATGTACGTCTTCCTGTCCGGTCTGGGTCTGCTCGTCATCGTCGGCCTTCATCAGCTGCTGGAGTCCAGAAAGGTCAGAGGTCAGAGGTCAGGCTGCTGACCAGCAGCTGCTGGACCAAAAACCGACCCACAAGTCAGAGATAAACGATAATATTGTTTTCAACTGATACAATGCAAATGTCATAATAATGGAAGAGCAGATTCTGAACGATCCTTAAACCCTGGAGCTGGAAAACATTTTAAATATCCAGAATAAATAAACAAAACAAATTAATAATTCATAAAATGAATAAACAAAACTGTCCAGTTGAGACGAAACAACAAACTGAAAACTTTTATCATCCAGTTTTTGGTAGAAAGAGAAAAATGATAAACGTGCAAATGTAAATTACTGAGCTTGTTTTCATTTATGTCATTAATGAATTTAATTTATTGCGACAGATTAATGAGCTGAAAGTCCAAAATAAAGCCTCACTTCCTGTTTAGACGTGGAGAAGAACCTCTGCAGAGTTCACCTTTAACCTTTGAACTCAAAGGTTAGGTACCATTTTCTGCCCAGTTTGTGCTGCTGGTTGTGACTGTGTGTCACAGTCATTACGGTCCCACTGACACAAGAGCTGCTGTTGAGAAACATTCCTGTCAGCAATGAATCAACTAATCACATGATCAGTTAAAATGAGCTGATCATCAATACTTTCTTCAAGGGAAGTTTTGCTTACAGAAACATAATAATGTATTTTATTTATGGTTTTTTTGTCTTGGATATTTGAAATATCTTCCAGTTTGTGTTAAATATTCTTTACCGTTTATTGATCATGAATTATTATGCCATCATCAATATATGGGATGAAAATGGCCTCAAAACAACAACATTGTTGATCACAATAATTACTGGAGCAAAACTTTTCTGCCTTTATTGAACTGATGCTGGAGAAAATGGTAGAACCATCAACGACGAGGACGATTGAGTTCTGGAACATTCATTAGACTTTATTGTGAGACTGATATCTTATCAATAAATGATGCAACGCCTGCTGACCCCTGTGTTGACCTCTTGACCTCTGTCTGGCTGCAGAGGCGGCGCCCGGCTCCTAAGGTGGAAACGGGAACGTCGAGCCACAACGACGTGGATCTGAGCTGGATCCCTCAGGAGACGCTCAACCAGATCAGTACGTACCGCTGCTGGGCAGGTGGTCTAGTCCAAGGCCGCCTCCTCAGTGACCTTTCAACCCTCAGAGCTTGTGGTTCACTTACCTTCCTCTGTCTCTCTGTCTCCTTGCTGTCGTGTTTTTCCTGCGTCTTCAGTGCAGAGCCGCAGAGGTGAGGCTGCTGCATGCTTCTGTCCTGGTGTGTGTGTGTGTGTGTGTGTGACAGGGAGCTGATTCTGCTTCTGCAGCTCTATGATCCAGATGATTCTAATCTGCTCTGGATCTGTTTCTCTCCTGGATTCCTCCAGTTTCTCTGCTGCTTCTCGACATTTCTCCTTTTTTCTACTTGATCCTTCAGAATCAGAGAAACGACTGACAGGAAGTCATGACTATAAAACCTGAGCTCTAAAATCCTGTTTCCTGTCAAACTGGACTTTATAGGAATCCAGTGGATCCCTGTTAATCTTCATTAGAATTAAAATTCTTTAACAATCCATTCAGATCATTTATCTTCAAAACAATGTTGATTTTAAATTTAAACCTGTAAACCAGGTCTAGTTTTTCATCCCATTGTTAAATATGAAACTGTAATGATTCCTGTTCAGTCAGCTTCACATATTGTTGAACCGTCGGCCCGTCGGACCGGCAGCCTGTCGGCGGACCGGCGGCCTGTCGGCGGCCCGTCGGCGGACCGGCAGCCTGTTGGACCGGCGGCCTGTCGGACCGGCGGCCCGTCGGCGGCCTGTCGGACCGGCGGCCCGTCGGACCGGCGGCCCGGCAGCCTGTTGGACCGGCGGTCCGGCAGCCCGGCGGTTCACACTGAACGTTTCCAGCTCATGTTTGGATGTTCAGCCGGATTCTCGTCTCGTTCCCCAGACAAAGCTTCTCCCAGACGATCTCCTCGCAAGCGGAACCAGAAACGCTCGGCCGGCTCAGACGAGTGACGGGCGCCGTGGCGACCCTTCATCTGTCCGCCATGACAGGAGGAAGAGGAGGGCTGAGGGCCGTCTGAGCGCGCTCAGTCCGTCCGTTTGTCTGCTGAGGAACTTGAACCAGTGCCAAGCACAGCAACGGCTGGCTCCACTTTCAGCTTAGAAACTGTCGAACACACACACACACACACACACCCACACACACACACACACGACTCCACTGCTTTTCAGTTAAAGGTTGTTTTGTTTTTTCTAACCAGAGGAGAGGATCTGTTTTGTTTTTTAAGCCTTGGTGATAAACTGCTGACGTTGCCTGGAGACGGCGCTGCCTGCTGTTTCCTCTCTGTCTGCCTCATGTTTCACCTTCAGCTTCAGATGTTAGTGGGAGCAGCTGGTGTCGACTCAGCAGGTTAAACACTGGTTGGTTAGTCGCAGCGCCGACCCGTTCCCTCTCTTTGGATGAACCTTCGTCTCCGTTTACAGCCTGCTCGCCACTCGCCTGCTTTTCTTTAGGTTCAGGGTTTAAATCTGAAACGTGGAGCGCCGGAAACATTTGGATCACTTTGAATTTCTCAAACTTTCTGTCAATCTTTTAGTTTATGTTGGAAAAATCTCAGCTTTCTCTCTTACTAATTTCACCAAACATCCTGATATCTGATCAGAAAACCTCTACGTTTGAATGAATAAAGTGAATTTTATCCCGTTAATGATTTCTCCCTGAGATCTGGATTAATCCAGAATAAAAACAGGTTAAATCTGCAGCCTGGTGGATTTAAAAGGGCTGCAGCTGCTTGTGGCGATGCGTTCAGGGCCATCAGGTACTTTATGATTTGTTTCATGAGACGGGGCTCCTGTGATCTGGATGTTTTTCTGAGTAACGGTCCAGTTAAAACCTGCTGAACGGTTTCTCTTTAAGCCCCAGAACCTCCACCATCGGGTCGGGAAGTCGTTGAACTGGAAGCACTGGTTTCTGGAAAATAAAGCGGCTAATTTATTCCAGTTTGGTCTTAAATGTGCGGGGTTTGTTTTGTCTTTGACTCACCACCAGGGGGCGGTGTTTGCAGTGCAGAGGCTGTTTGTTGGATTCTGTTCATTTGCATTTTACTGTGAAGAATCGAACAAACAGCGGAGACTCGGCTCTTCCTGGACTGATTTCATTCAGTTTCAAACGTTTTCTTTGATTTGCTTTTGAAGATGCAGAAAATAAACCGATGATTTGCTGTAAAACCGATGATTTGCTGTAAAACTGCTTCTGTTTTCTTTTCACTTTCATCGTATAAAAATCGCATCATTTATGCTCCAGTTTTCATTATTTTGTTGAACCTGTAAATGATACCACATATTTTTAGACGTCGTTTCAGAACCATTTTATTTCATTAACCATGTGTATCACCAGGGCCGGCCCAAGCCTCCATGGGGCCCAAGCGAAATGTGGTTTTGGGGCCCACTAGTTCTGCAATCAGCAGCCCGATCATTAGATCATTCACACAACTGCTATAAACTTATTGCATCTCTGGCAGTGCTGTTTACTTTATATACATGTGTAATATAGGAAACATTTATTGGCCAACTGATTTATCAACCAGTTGATCTTTGGGCGCCGATTTCCTTAATTTTGGGGTATCGGTGATGTGAAGCCCATCTTATCCCCTGATCTTATCTTGTAAATCCGCCTCCGTCTGTTTCTGCTCTGCAGTCGGTTTGACTGACTGACCAGGTCAGGTCTGAACGTTGACAACTCAGTGACTTTCCTGCGACATTTTAGACAAAAAAAATTCATATCGGCAAAATCAAAATGGGCAGGTCAGGCTTTTTAAAGATCGGTAACCAGAGATCGGCCAGAAAACGGCAGTCGGTGCAGCTTTACACTCGTATTCATGACGTTCTTTGATTAATAAATTTGTCTTCAGCGTAACTCCAATATCTAAAAATGTAATTTGTACCAGGTGTGTCTTTCTCCCCTGGGATGTGGACCGGTACCGGTACCCGACTGGTTCTGAGCCTTCAAATGATTTTAACAGAAGTTTCACATAATGTAGAAGTTGATGTAATAATGTTTGTTTTAGCCACAAATTGATTTTGCTCAGCAGCAAACGACACATCAGCTACAGCATAGAGCAGCTCAGCCATGTAGCATCCATGTAGCCTGAAGGAAGACATTTTGCTAGACAATGTCAAACATTGAGAAGTTTTAATTGTTGCTATCAAACCTTATCAAACACGGCGATTTGAAGCCAAAAATACCTCAGAAATATTCAGAGCCACCATGACAAACAACTCATTTAAATTTTAAACGCTAGCATGAATGTTTGGCTGTTGAACTGCACCGTTCATGTCGCTATCAAGCTAATTTTCTATTAGCAGCTTTACAAACCTTTTACATTAACAAGGCTCATTAAAACAAACTTTATCTTGGCTTTTTTCTGTTCTTCCTCTTTCTTTTCTCCCTCCCTGAAGGATCAGTCCTTTTTTCAGACATTGTTTTGCTAACTTAATTGCGGCTCCTGTTGCTGCCTGCAGTACCTACCGCGGCCACCAGGGGCCCCAACAGTAATTTTTTTTTTCTTCTTATCCATAAAATAATTTCTACAAACATGATCAAATATATATTATTGTAAAAAACAAATTAGTTCATAGTGAAATTGTGTGTTTTTAATATATATAAAAATAAATCAGCTCATCTGAGGGGGGCCCTCAGTGGCCCTGGGGCCCGAAGCGGCTGCTTAGTTTGCTTATGCCTTGGGCCGGCCCTGTGTATCGCACAGGAATTTTCAGTTTGCAGTCCTTCAGTTTGCCACCAGATTTGCTTTTCTTAAAATTTCAATCTTTTTAATTGACCAAAATATATTTTAGGAAAAGTTGGTAGAATTGAAAGGTCAGTCTGGAAAGTGGAGACCTTATTGTTTAAGGCCTGGAAGAAATTATTCACTATAACCTTTTATTTGAAGGCTTTCTGTAAGTCCATCATCGGCCATTTTGTGGTTTCCAGGATCTCATCCATGCAGTATTTCATAAACGATCATCTGAATAAATTAGGATGTCACTGAAATGTTGGTCCGTTGTGTTCAGAACATCAGCACCACTAACAGCTGTAATCCTGGAGGAATCTGGGGAAAAGGAGGCGGAGCTTAAATAATTGGTTATTTGCTGACATGTTAGAGGACAAATTGAAGCTCGGCTGACTGTTTTTAAAAACATTTTTTCAAACTTCCCCGTTATTTAAAATGTTAAAACAGTTAATTTATAGATTCTGAAACCATCAAATAAAATGTAAAATTTAATTCTGTAGACATTCTCTAGACATTTTGGATCTGTGTTTGAATTCGTTCGCTGGAGGCCCACGCTGCGGCTTAGTTCACTTATGCTTTGGGTCGGCTGTCACCTTCCTGTGGACGATGCCCCTCAGCTCTCTATCTGGTTCTGCTCAGGCCCGTTTGCTGATGTTACCATGGATACTAAAGCAGATGTTGGTACTGTTGGCAGTGTGGACCGGTACCAGAACCTGCTGGAAAGACAAATCATCTCCATAAAGCTGGTGAGCAGAAGGAAGCATGAAGTTCTCCAGAACGATCTAGTAGATGTTTCCTTGAAACCACAGTGGACCAGAACCAGCAGAAAACACGGCGACCCAAACACAACCAGCGATCATCATCCTAAATCTGGAGGAAAACGCAAGTCTTTAAAAGATAACAAAAATTGTTTGGTTGCAGATGACGTAGTACCGAAGTCACAGGAAAATATGGGCTCAGGATGTAAATGCAGCCCTAATGCTGCGTTCACACTGCAGCCCGAAGTGACCCAATTCTGGTTTTTTGTCAAATCGGATTTTTTTTTTTTTTTGCCGTGGTCGTTACAAATAAATGCGACCTGTGTGTGTTCTGCAGTGTGAACGGGCAAACGACCTGAAAGTGTCCCGCATGCGCACTAGAGGGCGCAATAGCGTCAGCGTTCTCAGTGTTCTGCCAACAGCCGTCAAAAGAAGAAGTGTTCAGTGTTTGCGGAAGGAAACAGAGATGCTAACGGTGGAGCATAGCTTACACATTTAGATAAGGATCGCATCGTTTAAATTGTACCTTCAGATATTTTATTGGACATTTACGCAGAAAGACTGAACTGTTTAAATGAGGTTTCGAGTGGTTGACCTGCAGTGTAGAAATGCATTATGACTTAACATCAACAAACAACTGAAGCACGAATTTGGGTTTACAGGAGCTAAATGAATAATTTACCAGGAGACCCAAGCACATAGAAATAACACGGGTTAGCTTGATGTTAGCGATAGCATTAAGTAATGACTTAAAATAATCTTAAGAATTACTAAATTAAAATACTAAAACACTATTTTAATATTTAAGTAAAATAGTAATTTTACTTAAAATTTGTATTTTAAGTAATTCGTATTTTCCGGATTCCGTTTGAGCACTTCCGCATTTTTTTAGCCACATAGACACTTCCGGTGCGCAGGCGACAATATGTTAGCAGTGGCTCCGCTGCAGAACTATTAATGATGCTTATAGAATTATTCATACGTCCTTAAAAGCTCAAGACGAAGGATTTAAGATGGATGCGTCAAACTTCAGAAAGAACTTCAAAGGTGAGTTAAATCTTTTATGTGTTCACCTTAATGCCTGACTAGTTAACAGACGTTATGTAAACGTTAAGTGTTTACCTGCGTGTATATATATATATATAGACTTATAGTTACTAAGAATAAAAACCAGCAGCCTCAGCCAGAAACTTAACTTTGTTTTAATCAATAAACATTAAAGACAAACAGAGACTAGCAGTAATATTCAGCAGCAGGACGTCAGGGTTTGGCTCATTTGTGTCCAGTAAAGCAAACTTGGACCTCAAAAATTCAACAACACAAACAACCAAGAGTGAGTATTTCAAGTCAGACAACAAGAGGAGGTTCTGCTTGTGCTACAGTTTGGACTGAAGTGGTTCCGTGAAGTTTAGCTGAACCGTGTTCCTCAGTGAGGGCCGGCAGACTGGTTCTGCTCTGGTCCCCATCCAGAGCTGAGCTTAAAATTCACTGAGTTACACACGCTTTCTCATTTTGAACGCATTTAAAGTTACATTCACAGACACAACATAATACATCTATTCACAAAAATAGTACAAGAAAAATGTCATTATGAACAAGAAACTGACCTGTTCTTTCTGTAGAACCCTGCAGTACCAGCAGGGGGAGCCGTTTTGCCTGCTTTCCATTTGCCTTATTCATTTTCAAATGAACTATCTTGAACAATTCTTCTTTTAAGTCGGAGTTTCGACTTAGAATGTCAAAATCCAATATGGCTGCCACCTCACCATGCCACAGTAAAAGTCACAGAGACGAATTTCAAATCAAATCCGTCAAACACATTGTGTAAGTCACTGTAAACTGTCAGCGGGGAATAATTAGCCTGCTTTGCTAACAGAAGCTAGCCTGGAGACGGAGAAGAACGAGCGAATGTTCTGAGATGCAGCTCGGAAAAGCGCTGAGCTGAACTCCACACGGTGAACACTGCCCCCTACTGTCTGTCTCCATGTTGACAACACGAGTAGTCAGAAGATTAGTTCACATTTTTCCATCCCCTTCCTACATTTAAAACAAGTTTAGATTATTCCAGACTACTGGATAATCCTTAAAAAAAACTAGTAAACTCTTAAAATCTCCCCACCAACTCTGATGTTTAGTGAAATTAATATTTTTCCACTTCGTCTCCACCTCCTGTTGACATGCACACAGTTTTTGGTGGGATTTTTGAAAACACTCTGCCTGTGGTGTGTCTGTGGGATCATGTAGACACGTCCTCCTCCGTCCTTCTACAGCCTTCAAAACAGAACCGTTTGTGTTATTTTGTTCACCCAACGTTGTCTACTACAAAATAAAAATTTTAGTAGGCTTAATTTTATTTCCGCCTGCTTTTGCAGGACTTGTACAAAATTGTTTTGATAGGAAACCAGCAGATTGTGTAAATGCAGATTTTGTTGTTTTTTTGTTTTGTTTTTTTAAAAATGGCAGCTATTAATATCTGGAGTAGAGCAGCGTGACCTGAGAGTCCAGTTTCAACCCGTTTTTTCTTTTTCTGAAAGATTTAAGGTTACAAACATCATGTTGACTAACAGTAAAAGCATATCTTCAGAAAACTGAACTATTTTCAGTTCCTGAATGTAAATGTTGGAAACAGAAGCGCCCAGGATTAAAACATCGGCTTTGTCCTGCAGCATCCAAACCCACATGGAAGAGCAGGAGAGATGAGCGAGTCTTTTTTAATAAAACCTGAATTAGCTTATGTTTCTACAGTTTATCTGGGCAATGTTTGGCTCCATTTTCCAGATGGGTTCATCCAGTCAGCTTAGAGAACAGATCGGACCGTTGCCTGAAGGAACAGGAAGTTCTTGTTCTGTTTCTGTTCCTCTGGAGAACCGACAGTGAACCATCTGAGTTAAATCCAGTTATCGGTCCAATTTAAAACAGACCACAGTTTGTCTGAGCAAAGCCACAGCTTCAGTCTATCTGAACGCTGCTGCCACCTAGCGGACAGGAGTGTACAGTGCACCTCCCAGTCCCAGGTACTCCAGGTTCTCTGCTGCAGGGAGAAACATGCCGTTCCCAGTGAGCGATCCAGTCTGCGGTGGAAAGGCAGCCTGGTAGTCGGCCTGGTAGTCGGGGTCGTTCATGCTGCCACTGGACACCAGGGGGAGCGAGTTTTGGTTGGTGTTGAGGTACTCTGGTCTGGAGAAGCTGGTCTCCGCCTCCTGGGAGGACAGCGACACGGCGCCCCAGCCCTCCGTCAGGTCCTCGTAGTTGGAATTGTAGACATCGGACAGCCTGCTGTTGGTTTCACTCGCAGGCTGGTTAACGTATTCTGGAACACAAACATCGGGAAGATTTATTTAGATCCTGGACTCGGCTGCTATGGTGAAACAAAATATCCAAAATACATCTGACTCGTATCCTGTCTGTTGGACTCCATTATCGGGATCACTTCCTGATTTCTTGCAGGAAGTGATCACTGATCAGAACCTACCGTGACCATCCAGGTCTTTCTCCAGCGCGTTCTGGGTCGGGTCGGAGATGTACCGGAGACCAAAGCTGTTCTCTCTCACCGGATGCCCGTTCTAAAGGAACACACACGGGTCAGATGGATCAGTGTTCATGTTGGATTATTTCACTTTACGTATTGTTCTGCCCTCTTGTGGTCGGCAGTAACAGGTCATGTGTGCTAAAGACAGACATAATAAAGAGTAGGCCCCGTATTGGCTGCTCGGGCGCAGGAAATACGGCGGCCATCTTGGAGCGGTCCTCCTTCCTACTTGGCTAAACTAAAAGAGCAGAAGAAGAAGAAGCCTCTGCACTGCTGGATGTTTTTGTTCAGATCGACGGACTGTTGACATGAGATCTCAGGATAACTTTTCACAAGTAAGATGATATATTATTGTTTATATTTTGTAATTAGAATAGTACTGTACTGTATTTATGTCCACCAGCGAAATGCTAGCTAATATTAGCGACAGTGCTCGGTGTATTGCTACCCGCTATGAAGGATAACTGAGATTTTGTAAACTTTAAAAAAGTTTTAATTGTTCCCTACCATTGATTTAGATTGTCTGACACAAGACCGCTACCTTAGAAATAAAACAATATATATAATTATAAATATATTATCCTAATATTATGTGTTATAACATTCAAAAGCAAATATTACACAAGTGGCAAAGATTATTATTCATATGTAATTATTTCGTTCTGTCAAAAGTAAGATACCAAATCTGTTTTTATTTTGAAGGTTTCATAAAGACACGATGTGAGGAAGAAATGGGAAATGTCTGTGACGGATTCACTGCTCTGCGTCTCGTCAGTAGGTGAGAAAACTCCATGAGGCGTCTGCGGCTAAAACCCCAACACCTACAGAACCGGCTCTGTTTTGGAAATTTGAAAACCAGTTAAGATATAAAACACAAAATGTTAATAAATTTATGGTAAATATGTGAACAAAAGGAATGTTTTAAATATCTAAGCTCCAAAAACCAGAGACAGAAAGAAAGGAAGAATGGAAAGAAGGAACAAGGAAAGTAATTAAGGAAGGTAAGAAGGACAGGAGAAGAAAAGAAAGAAGGAAAAAAACAAAAGTACAAAGGAAAGAACAAAGAAAGGAAGAAATGAATAAATAAAAGTTCCTCATTTCTCTTATTCAATGAGACAAGTAGACAGTGAAGGACGGAAGGACACAAGGAAGTATACTAGGAAGTAACAGGAAAGAAGGAAGAAGATAAAACATGGCCAAATGGAAAAGAGTTTACAAATACAATATCCTCCATACTTTTGACCTGGAATGTTACTGAAGTTAAAGTCCAGATTTTTCCTCTCAGAAATCCTGATTTATGTAATTTAATTTTGTGGGAACAGTTTTATTAACTGATCTTATGGTTTTATAAGGATCAGTTTATTGAGACACAAATTCAGGTGAAAATCTTGACAGCTGTCTGTACGAGCGGCAGCCATGTTGGATTCTGAGACCCAGCCGGTGAGGAACCTCAGACTTTCCGGGTCAGAATGAAAACTCCAGAACTTGTTTCAGGCTGTTGTTGGGTTAGCGTCAGAGTTTTTACCGCCGGGATGCAGGGCTCGCTGCCCTGGCGGTTTATCCGTTTGTACGGCAGCAGGTATTCATCGGCGTCAACCACGTCGTCATCGGAGCTCAGCAGGCGGGAGAAAAGCCTCCGATCAGACGGACTCGGCAGGTTGCCCTGGGAAACAAGTCAGAGAACCAAAACGGTCAAATATACTTTATTACCCCAAATTTGATTAGATTTACTTCTTAATGTTCAGTTACTTAATGAAAAACATTTATATTTAGATTTGGACTCTTTGGACATATTTTTTGAAAAGTAAAGCGAAAGCCCAGAATTGTTTTGTTAGTGTTTTATAGTAGGATCAGGTGGAGGCGGTAGAGCGGGTGGAGGCGGTGGCGTACCTGTATGACCAGGTACCTGGACGGGTCCCGGGCCATCTGGGAGAACTCGCCCACCAGCTCTCTGAACCTGGGTCTGCTGGACGGGTCAATCATCCAGCCTGCAGGGACACGGGGACAACGCACTACCATGAGGAAACGGCCCAGCCAGCCTGCAGCGCCACCTGCATGGTCAGCTCTTACACTTCAGGATGATCATGTAGACTTCGATGGTGCAGATGGGAGGCTGCGGCAGCCGCTCCCCGTTCTCCAGCACCGAGGCGATTTCCTTGGCCGGGATGCCGTCGTATGGTTTGGATCCGAACGTCATCAACTCCCAAACCGTCACACCTGCAGAGACAGGAGTGACTTTAGCTAGGTTAGCCTAGCCTAGCCTAGCAATAACACCACATAAAAGAATAAGGACAATTTCCTCATTTTCTGCAGAAACAAACTTAACCGTTTATGGTTAGAATGACTCGTAGCTGTCTTGTCAATGGATTCTTCTACCTGATTTATGGATCTCAGGTGGATAAAATATCACCTGAACTTTGACCCCAAACCCCAGAGGAGGTAGAAAGGAGGCTTCATGGAAGCAGAGCAGAGAGTGAAGGAAGAAATTCAAGTTCCATCGATCATGTCCCCTAATCCAACTTCTTTCTGAGCACACGGCCAACCAGAAGTTTAAAGAGGAGCAGCAAAAGCAAATGAGGCGGATTAGCAGAGCATGCTAACTGATGGAGTCATCCAGGATGTGTTGCTGTGTTATAACGTTTCTGGTGCCTGGATGTTGAGCTGTTAGGCTGCAACAGTCTCCAGTCAGAAGCTTCTTCAGATTTGTGGCTTGACTGACTGCTACTGAAGATCCTTCCTGAGCGCCACGTCCGTTCAACGCAAGACGGGATTTTAGCTAAACTTAGAGTCCTAAGTTTACATTTTTAGTACTACAAATCACTCGTTCTAGATGTAAACAGGAAAACTGGTAACATTTCCATGATCAGACATAAAACAATATAATCAGGATTGCATGCTAACACCGATGTGCAGTATCTGTTCAGTGTACAAAATCTCACTCTGGTCTCAAGCATTTAACATTTTGAACAAGAAATGATAATGTGCAATCAATATTCACTACATATGCAGGGTAAAAATATCTCATTCAGTCTGGCTGTGCAGTTTCAGATGTTTAAACCAGGAGGCAGAAGGTGCAGGTAGGTGGCGCTGTGGGGAGGAATCCTCACCGTAGCTCCACACATCACTCTGATGGGTGTAGGTCCACTGGAGGATTGACTCCAAAGCCATCCACTTAATGGGAACCTGCTCACAGAGATGCAGCGGTGATTCATCTCTGACATGTTTTCGGTCCGAACAGCAAACAGAAACCAGTCAGGCGTTGCCATGGTACCTTTCCTCCGTCGGCGTGGTATTCCTTCTCGTCAGCCGTCAGCAGCTTGGACAGACCGAAGTCTGTGATCTTGACGTGGTTCGGGTTTTTCAGCAGGACGTTCCTGGCTGCCAGGTCGCGGTGCACCAGGTGGCGCTCTTCCAGGTAGTTCATCCCCTGAACCAGCAGGACGCAGTGTGTCATTTAACAAACCAGAACTAACCGGTAGATAGATAAATATTTGAAATCCATTATTTTGTCCAGGTTATCATGAAATGTTGGTTTGAACTTTAAGTCAGTGAAAAGTTCCCCAGACCGTGTGATCCAGAACAACCCAAATTCACTTTAATCTCCTGACCCAGTTTACATTTTCCCAGCATCTAAAGGTTTCAGACGGGACTGAAGAGATTAACACTCCTTCATCCTGATGCGTTCAGGTTAACGAGCCTCAGCAGGATTACCGAGCACCGAGGTTTCTGGCTCACCTTGGCGATCTGAACACACCAGTTCAGCAGCCACTGGCCGCAGATCCGCTCCTGGTGCTGCCGGACGTAGTCCAGCAGGCAGCCGTACGGCATCAGCTGCGTCACCAGCTGCACGGCCGACGTCAGGCAGATGCCCAGCAGGCGGCAGACGTGAGGATGGTCTACGCTCGCCATCACGTACGCCTCCTGCAGGGAGACCCGCAGTCACAAACACCGACAGTCCATGAACATCACACATTCATCAGGTCATCTTTAATAAAGAATTAAAACCTGCAGCGTCAGAAACACCAACGATTCATAAACACAACGACACGGCAGAGCAGGAGCAGAAATATCGTTAATAAATAATTACTTTATAAAATAAAACACAGTTTGATTCTGTATGTTAGTCTTCATTAATAATTAACTATATGTGTACATAACTATGCAGAGAAATACGAAAGTATGAATTGTTTTAGTTTACATTAATAGTCGATAAACAGAAGAACTCTGCAGATATTTAGCTGGTCAGATATATTTAGTTAATTAAAAAGTCATTTATAAATCTACAAAGTTATAGCTATGATGTAATGTTGAATGTTTGTTCCAAAAACTAATAAATACTGCATTATTTTGAAAAAAATCATAGTGATTTTAAATCAGAAATTCACTTTATGAAACCACAAAATAATGTTAATTTGTTCATATGCCATATTAATTATGATTTATGCAACAATATTAAAACAGAGATGGCAGAAAGACAATATACATTTTATTTATCTTTTTGCTCTTTTTTCATCCTTTTGATTTTTGAATTTATCAAGTGAAAATGGTCCTACATACGTTCCCTTTACGTCTAAATGTTTTCACTTGCTAACATTTTCTGACCGTTTACTTTTGAACTGAATATTAATTCTGAAAACATTTCAATACACATCTCAGTTTATCCGAATGTTCACTGCTACGCTCACCTTCTGTTTTGTGACAGACAGAAGTTTTCTGTATTTTCTTTGTTTTATTGTCCAGTTTAACGTATTCAGACGTATTGTGGCTCAACATCCTTTCCCATTAATCACCCTTTAACTGTGAATGCTACATATGCAGCGTTTTGTCACACATGGTGGGAAACAGCAGCTCTTGGAGATGTGCTGTATGGATGAGTCCTACATTGATGTACAACATGATCTCTTATGGTCTGAAATGAAGAACTGAGGGACGCAGGCAGGAGAGTCTATCAGGATACCAACAGGAAACTGTTGAATATCCCGTTTAAAGAATCCCAGACAGAATGTAAATCCATTAATCTTTCTCTGCTAATGAATCACATCAGCCTGTGGGATCAGCGGTTAGCTCAGGATTGGTTTGTGATTAATGATGAGAAAATCTGTGCAGAAACAGAAACGGTAATCCTAATAAATACTGGTGCTGTCCAGAGGGAACAGACCCAACACCATACTGAGGCTTGTTCTTTCTGTTCAGAAGAACAGACGTAAAACACAAGACTCTTGAGCAAAACCGAACCAGACGAGAAGCAAAGCCTTACGTCCAGAACTTCCTGGTTGACTTTCGGTGATGTAGCCTCTCTCAGAACTTTGATGGCGACTGGGATCCGGATGTTTTCTCCATCAGGGTTCCATAAACCCTGAACAGAGAGGCATGAAGTGAGTTATTTCATCATCTCAGGAGGAGAGTGTTTCTGACGAGGTCTTCTGCTTTCAGCCAGCTCTGGTACCTTGTAGACCGTCCCAAAGGCCCCGGAGCCCAGAACTCGGTCCTTCTTGAACTCCGTCTCCTTCAGGATCCTCAGGAAGGCCTGGTTGGGAGCCTGACCGCTCGGAGTTAACGGCTCCACCAGCTGCCACATGTCCAACAACATCAGACACACAGCTTCGGACTCGGAGAGTTTGTCTCCGTTTGACATTCTCAAATCACTTCCAAAGCCAGAGTTGTGTTTTAAGAGTGATGCTGACCTCCTTCTCTTGGAGCAGGCGCCGTATTGTCCTCTTCTGTTTGATTCGCCGGCGCCGCAGTAGAACCAGGATGAGCAGCGTCACAATTACAGTGATCAGGAGTCCACTGACCACACCCACTGCCAGAGAGGAGTGTCCGCTACCGCTGGTGGGAGACCAAAAAACAGAAGAGTCAAAAAAACAATCCGGTTTATGCACTGAACACTTTCTTTTCCAAACTGAAAGAAATCATCATGTGAACTTCTAGGAGCATTTACGTCGACATAATCAGATTAATTTCTGATCAGTATGATGTCATTATTTTCATTCCCGCCCAATGACTCACAGGAAGGTTGACTGGTATGAAGAAGGCTAAGTTAACCCAACAAACTGATGCTATGTTTGGGCATAGCACTGCTATGAGATTTGGTGTTGATGTGTAGATTATTTTTATTTTTTTATTTTCTCTGCAAAGAAGTTGGCAAGTTCACTACAGATCCTGTTAGTTCAGGTGGTTCAGTCACAGAACAGTTCATCCACCAGTCGACTGTGGCAAATAGTCACCATGGTTGATGCTTTTGTTTATGATTTGTTCATGTTTTGCTGTATGTTTGTGGTTTTTATTTGTAGTTTTACCCTTTACATCCAGACAGTCCAGGACCAGAACACCTGCAGACACAAAGACAGTAAAATAAACCTTCAGTTCTTTTCGCTGCTGGTTTAAACTTCTCAGACCTTTCATGATGAAGTCTCAGTAAGAGGTTTACCCTTGGGTGCAGTTCTGGTGGCACGGCTGGCATTGGCCCATCTTATCATCATATTTCCAGATCAGAGTGTCTCCGTCTCCCATCATGCCGTGTGGGCAGCGAGGGATGCATTGGGGGCCATCTTGAAAGTGCGCACACTTGGAGCAGTTGGCCGGCCCCTGCACAGAAAAGGGTTTTATACTCAGAGATAACAGAAATTCATTCAAAGTATTTAATTCAAATTGCATCAAATTATGGCAAAAGATCAGTTTATGGAGTCAAAGAGAAAGAGTTTCATCTCAGAAGAAGATGAGAGATACTTTTTGGATCTGCAATATTTCTCCTGTAAGTAAAATGGATTCTGAATTAAAATGTAAGACATTGGTTAAGTTTATGTGAACTCACCGGACCGTAGCAGGTTAGGCTGTCAGTCTGCAGCAAACACTCCTGGTGACACTGAACACACCTGCCGTCCACCTGGGCCTCTCTGGGTTCACTGCACCAAAAAACAAAAAAAAAAAAACTAAATTCATGCAAAAAAGTACATACATAATTGTAAAATTAGATCAGAACTATAGCTGAGGTGCAAACTGCAGGTCTCTCACCCCTGCATCAGGTTGCAGGATGCCACACAGCGCCCCTCTCTGTCCACATGCAGACAGGAGACACACATTGTGGGCCCCGGGCCCCAGCAGCCGTTCTCTGAGCACTCGTGGTTGCAGGTTTGATTCTCACTGCTGGCGTCATTCTGTATGACCTGGTCCTCAGATCGGAACAAGCGCCTCCAGTTGATGGTGTCGGCGTAGCGCAGCTCCGGCATATTCTTCAGGATCACATTCCCAGCACTCACCTCCTTCAGGGAGCGCAGACCAAGCCACTGCAGGTGACTCACCTGAACCACCACAAAGCTGAACCCTCTGGGAGGAAAACAATCTGTTGGTCCACAGCTGGGAAAACTACAGACAGAAAGAAACCCAGAAACTCACCTGGAAAACGTAGTTCTTCCTCTGATAATTTCCAGGTTCTCGAACACCGACAGAGACGTCATGTTTTCAGGCCACCACATGATCACCAGATAACCTGCGACACCAATAAGCTGAACTCTGAGGCTGGTTTCTGCAAACATGTTTCTGATCTAATGACAAAGCTAATAGGAACACCTACCAGTGATTTCCTTCACTGTCGTCAGATTCCACAGATGCTCAGGATCCATCGGCCCGATGTTGTAATGCGGATCCCTGGAAGAACAGCCGTTACATAGTCACCGACATCAGAGCAGAATATTCAACCAGAATTAGTTTCAGAAACGATAACAGTCAACACTGGACATAAAGTCATGTACAGCTTTCAGTTTGTACAATTAAACTCTGGATTTCCATCCATCCATCCATTTTCTGTACACCTTTGTCCTTAGTGGGGTTGGGAGGGGTGCTGGTGCCTATCGCCAGCTAATGTTCCAGGTGAGAGGCGGGGTACACCCTGGACAGGTCGCTGTCTGTAGCAGGGCAAACTCTGGATTTATGGATCATATATTGTTTCTCACGTTGGCATCAATCAAACATTCGTTTGTGAAGCATGGAAAAACTTTGATCATCCTGTTGAACTCGACCCGAGAGCTTCTGGACTCATTTATGGTTTAGTGTCTAATTTTCTGAACCCAAACACTGATCTGTGGCTCACCTGCATTCAGAATAATTACTTTTACTGAATCCATATGCCTGCATTAATCAGTTGGAAGGAGTTTTCATTTTCAAGGAGTAAATTTAAGAGTCTGTGTTGCCCTTGGTGACCTTTCCAGGTTGACCCCTGGAGATTGGCACCAGACCCCTTCACGACCCCACAGAGGGTCAGCATGATGGATAATGGAAGGACAGAAATGTAAGAAAAGGTGAAGACGTTCTCACCCTTCAAAGGAGTTCTTGTTGAGGATGATGTCACCGTTGATCTTGGTGCAGTTCCTGAAGGACCCGATGTTGGTTGAGTTGACAGCAATAGTGTTTGTTAGAGACCCGATTCCAATTCCATCACACACTGCAGGAAGAACAACAACAACTCTGGGAATCTGCTCTGTTGTATGTGCGCGCGCGTGTGTGTGTGGGTCTACCTTTGGGACAGACTCCGTCACATGGCTTGCAGCTCCGTTTGCCATTCTCGTCTACCTCATGCATTCCTGCACCGCAAGAGCGAACACATGCGCCCTCTGTCACGACGTAGTTACCTGTGAAGGAAGACAAATGTTAAGGCAACATCAGAGACGTTTACCAGCTGCAGGACAGATCTAATCAAGCTGCATTTTCAGGAACCTCACACATAATCAGTTCTTCATCTGAAGCGAACTATTTCTACATGTAATACTCTCTGTTGCCTACAGAGGCCACTGAAGGCTGGATGATGTGATATGAATGTTTTTTATACTTACTAGGGCATTCCTTGACACAAGCGGCTCCGAAAGTGTACTTGGTGTTGGGGTTGTCCACCACCTGGTGGCTGGCACGGTCATAGATTTTCGGCGGAGGACAGGTGTCCTTACAGGTCCCATCATCGTTGAAGTCCCTGCAGGCCTGTAGAAACCAAATGAAACAAAGACTGGACATGAGCCATACGTCTGTTAGCTAAACAGTAAAGCGGATCTTGGTGAGCCACAGGAAGCAAAACTCTTTTGAACTGTTCAGAAGGTTATGTCTGAGCAGAAAGAAATTTATTAAAATCTCAATGAATTTCCAGTTCAGTCCAAAGCCCAGATGGTGACACCCACTCACTACCTACATGATGATCAGAAGTTCTTGATATTTCTGGCTTGTAACTTTTAGACCAAAAATACATTGTATGCACATTTTTAGCTAACATTTTGAATATAACTTTCTTCTCCTTAACCTGGGGTGAAGCCCAGACTTCCCTCTGCCCAGTCACTGGAGTCAGCTCCTCTTTGTGACCAGACATAGGGGTAGGAACCTAGATTGACTAGTAAATCAAGACTTTCGTCTTTTGACTCAGCTCTCTTTTCGCCACAAGAGACCGGTACAGTGCTGGCTTCACTACAGACGCGGCACCAATCCACCCATCAGTCTCCTTCTCCATTTTCTCTCGTTTGTGAACGAGACCTCAAGATACTTCAGCTCCTCCACTTGGGGCAGGACATCTTCCCTGACCTGGAGAAGGCACTCTACCCTTTTCTGGCTCAAGACCTTGGCCAACACTAGGTTGCAAATTCCTCCAGTGAAACCTGGACATCATGTTCTGATGAAGGCAGAAGAACCACATCGTCTACAAAAAGCAGATACTGATAGTCAGACCACCACATTGGATCTTTAAGATGGATCTTTAAGCTCCATTGTGCCTAAAATAATCGGTCCATAAAAGTTGTGAACAGGACAGCTACAAGTGGTAACTCTCACTGGAAATGAGTCTTTTCAACCTCTGCCAGCTCTTGCACCAGTCTAACCTTAACAGCCTGAATCAAAGGACCTGTAACCTCACCCTCCTGCAGTGACCTCACAGCTGCTCGCCTTCTCCAAGTCCATAAAATATGACGGTTTGGCTGAACTCCCAGGCTTTTCCATAAAAGTAATTATGGAAATCAAGAATATTAGCTTCTGTGGTGATCAGTAGCAACATTCATGAAAAAAGTCATTGAAGTCAATAGTACTTTTACATGAAATGTGATTATGATCATCTGATACGGACCAGACAGTCTGTGGCTCTGGGTCCGGTGCAGCCCGCAGCACAGTGTTCGTTGCAGCAGTCGATGGGTTTGGGACCGCGGCACCTCCTGCTGCACTGCTCGGCACACAGCAGCTTGGTGACTAACAGGGACAGAGGCAGATTCATGAACTCAGTCAACACAAACAGCTAGGGTGGCGGAATGTAAAATAAACAGTGGAAGACTTTACATTTCTGGCAGTGACCCGGTCCGGGTGCCCAACACGACCCGTTAACACAGCCGGGGTCACACTTCTGACCTGCAAACACATTCATGTTACTAACAGCTTTCAGCTAGGAAGAGAACATTAATGAATATTTTAGAAATGCTTTCCATACATTGACGTTCAAATGAGTATGGTGTGAGGTTCATGGAGGGATTGCTTGTTTTATCCACGATATCCCACCAGTTGATGGTTTCCATGTTGCACAGCAGAGGGTTGTGGCTGACCTTCACTCCTCCTGACACAATCTCTGTTGGAGACAAACAAACTGTAACAATGAACGTCTGTAAAAATACAGGTTTCACTCAACAACTGAAAAATTATTGATGATGCATTTCAACCATTTTAAAAATACATTCAGGATCAACAAGACTTGAACTTGAACATAAAATCAGAAACTTGACAGCAGACACTAGATTAGATGCTGAGTAGATGTTTCCATACTTGAACATTGTAATCCTGACAAGGAGAACCTAAATAATCTGAGGGTTTATTCATGAATGTGAAATTTCTGACTGGGTCTGTTCCTTTTTCACTAAACGTTTCTGATTCTGTAAACCGTTTTGTGGTAAATAAAGAGAAAGCATAAACTGATTAACCAGCCACCAACCCAGACTAGCATTATGAAGCCTTGTGTTCACAGCAGAGGCGTGACTCAACCAAACCAATCAAGCTGAACGTCGTACGTCACCAGGCACAAATTGTCAAGGAGCGGTCTGTTTCCTGCTGTCAGATCTCAATGTTCTGTTGAAAGAAGGCTTTTAAACGATCCTGCAGCTCCACCCACTCAACCAGCTGCCAAGAACTCCAACTGACAAACCTTTATTTGCGCAATTCTGTGGGCTTTAAAGCTCCTCCAGCATGGCTTGTCCTGCACATTTATGACACATCGGCTAATATTCCCTCAGCTACAGACTTTCTCTGCGGTTTTTGTTGGTTTGGGATGCATCTGTAACGTTGACCCTTCTCCTCCTGAGGGGTGACACTTGCTTGTGTTTATAACATCGTCCGGATGCTGCTGCACCCACCGGTCAGATTGCTGAGCTGCAGCTGCTTCAGGCCACTCTGGTAAACACCCGGCGATGACAGGTTCCTGTAGTAGTTGGACATGACCAGCAGGGCGTACTTGCCCTCATGGAGGTTCTGTCCCCGGATCAGACGCAGATTGACCAGTGGGATGGTGGACACCTCGTTCATGGCGATCAGGACGTAACCCCCAACTTCCTGGATGGACTGAGGAGACGGAGAGAAAGGGCTGAAGACCTGAAACTATCCAATAACCTTCAGCCAAGGCGTCATGACAGGGTTTACATTAACAAGTCAGTTCAATATTTTATAAGAAACAACTGGAAGCTCAAATCCCAAATTAATGATCAAATTTAAAATAGGTTTTATCACAAAAGATTGTTTCTTTTTGTGCCTTAATGATTATTCATTAGAAGAACAGATGAACTACTGAACAAAGATCACAGGAAAATCTGGTTAGAACGAAAATGGAAGTGATGTTTGGATCAGGAGCTTTGTTTGCGTGTCAGAACCTTTCAGAAGATAAAAATGTAAAGTGACGTGATCAGTTTGACATGTCTGGTGTTGCAACGTCTTTAGAAACTTTATCAGGAGTTTGATCAGAAACATGTCCATCCGGAGGGAGAACCGGCAGCGCCTGACGTAGCGTGATGAGGTGACACAGACCGGACTCACCTGGAGGAAGGACAGGTCCTGGTGCTCCTGGGTGTAGGTGATCTCCAGGTTCTCCAGAACCACGTTGCAGCCAAAGTACATCTTCTTCATGACGTGGTAGTGATGCTCATGATTGTCCAGCATGGTCAGCTGGTTGCTCGTCCCCTGGCACACTGAAAACAGACACGGAGAGTTCACTGCAGTTCCTCTGTCAGCCACTGAGTGGTGCTGTTTCCCCGGTGACCATGGCAACACAGAGTTTAAGGAGAAAAGATTCAGTCTTAATCTGCTGCTAGATTAAAAACTGAGTCAGAATAATTTAGTGAGAAACTTACTGCAGCATCAAACTTCTGCTCTTAGAAAATTACAGACAGCTGATAATTCAGAGCCTTAAAATTATTCGCTCCCTTACAGTTTTTAAAATTAATTATTTCTGGTCAACAACCAAATAATATCAAACAAACAAAACTTTTCTTTACTAAGGGAATCCATGTCATCAATTCAGTCTCACTCTTCCTCATTCTTCAGACGCGTGCCGATGTTTTACGGTTACACCCTCTGAGTTGATCAGGTGAAGTTTCCACTCAAACACTTAAAGAAGAATAAAGAGAGGAGGCCAGAGGAGTGGCACATCCCAGCAGCAAAGGCTTAGAGGAGCTGAACAAGTCAGGGAGGAATGAAGCTCTGCAGGCTCATGTCTGTGTTACAAACAAACCGGCAGCTCAGGAGTCAGAGGTCAGGGGTCGGTCTCTGAAATGTGAACTGAAATCAGTTTCTGTCTCTGAGGAGAATGACTGACAGCAGGCTGGTTTTCCTGCTGCTCTGATTCAACCACACAGATCAGATCAAACCATTTCATGTAGGAAGGAAGCCATATTGGAACATCTTCAGAAGAAACATCAGACTCGGCATCCTGATGACAGTCAGAACCAATCAATAGGCCAAAGAGTTTTACTTTTATCAGCTCTGAACTGGGATCAGCAGTACATTTTTTGAAACTTGTTAAAAGCATCAAAACTAAGAACTTCCACCAATTTCTATCCATAAACCGAAAGTAAAAATCAGATGCAGGTGAGAAACTTTAGCTTCATTTTTGTCCCATTTGGTTTCAAAACGACTTTTCTAAGCAGTCGGACCTCAAAGACAACTGGAAATAAAAGTTGATACATTTCTGCTGGGAAAGTTCACACCACAGCTGGCTGTAAATAAACCTAAAGGACAAATAAATGAACTGAATGATGGTCTGTTCAGGTTAAAGGAGCTGATGGCATCCCGGTGGAATTCTCCCCGGGCCCCGCTGACCTTTGGGCCCCGCTGGCCTTTGGGCCGGCCCTGGATGGACCGTCCACCAGATGAACCAACGTGTGTCCAACACTTGCAGCTCAGAGATGAACGGTGGTTTGTTCGGACTCGCTGACATGCAGATGTTTCTCCCTCAGCTGATGAAACTGATGAAGCCTTTCCTCTAAACTCTGAGTCTCTGGCTGAACTCCCATTGGCTGTCTTCCTGCTGTGATGTCACAGAAACAACACAGCTGAGCTGGGAGTGATCCTGATTGGCTGTGGGCTGGCTGAGGGGCCGTCCCATTGGTCGCAGCCTCATGGGGAACGCTCCACATCTGGACTCAGACGTAATGACTTGTCTTATTTATTCCTTTCTTTCCGTCTCCATCCCTCCTTCTATCATGTATTTTGATCCTGTTTTCTCCAGGTTTTCCATTCATTTTCGCTCTTTCATTCTTTTCTGTTTTCATCCCTTCTTCCTGTGTCTCTTTCCTCTGTCTGCATCTCCATCCGTCCTTCCATCCTCCCACTCCTCCCAGGTGTCTCTCTTCTCTCCCACTCGTTTATTCCCATCACTACATCGAAGATTCCCAAACATCCGTGTTTTCCTTCTCTCCTCAACATCTGTCTGCGTTCATTCCTCATTTCTCCTTTTCTCAGAGTCTCTTCTCCAAACCGCTCAGGTCTCCATAACGTTCATCAGAATTCCCTCCTGCCGAATCGCTCAGTTATTCCAGAGGAATCGGCTCATACAGGCGTTCGGTCCAGTTTGTGTTGATTTCACACGGTTCTTTACAGAATCACAACCAGAACAGAACCGGACCAGAACTCGACCAAAACAATCAAAACATGACAGGAAGAGACTGATGAGAAACGTCAGCCGTGAGCAGAGCTGGGTTTCCTCCCTACGCCTGCGTGGCAAACTAAACTAACACTAAAGCATTAACTAATTATTATTATTATTATGGTTTTTCTTTTGTGGTTATTTCTGAAATAACTGAAACATAAATAAATAAAAAAACCATCATTTTAAAAATGTGCCAAAGCAAATGTGGTGAGAAGCTAAAATATTCTGAAAGACGACGAATCTGATGGTGTAAATCCACAAAGCAGCAGTCAGGGAACAAAATGAAACCCATAGATTCCTGCATGTTGTCATCTGTGGATGTAAACGACATTTTAACGATCCAAGGCGACCGTCAGCTTCCAGGCTCAGATTTCCAGGCCATTGTTAAAATACTGAGGATGGTTCCACACAGACTGAGTCACATGGAAACAACAAGAACTTCTTTCCTTCCTGTTTTCTATATTTGCTGCTTTTATTCCCTACAGTGTGATTTTTCCAAAACCAAAGTGTAGTCATTGTTCTGTGAGTGGCTGTAAATACTCAGAGCCGCTGCAGCAGAAACATCCCCGTTCCTCTGGTTGAACAGAGAACCGTGATGATGAACAGTTTGTTTGTTCAGGAACAGGTCGGGCCTGTCTGCGACTTCAGCTGCTCCGCTGAAACCCGACGCAGGCGAAGGCAGCGTGAAGATGGAAACAAACGACGACAAAACTTCACCGTGAGAGGAACATTCAGGTCACAAACTGAAGACAGTTTATATTCATGTTCAGCTCCATTAGTGCAAAAACACAAAACCTTAAGTGTTTTGTCTGGTTACACAAAACGCATGATGCAGACGATTTACCAACAGGGTCATTATAGCATTACTTAGACAATATGATGTTGTGATGCAACACAATTAGCCTTCAGACAAAACCCTCTGGTTTGTCCATTTGAATGTAATGATGCACAGTTATGAAAACAACGATGAGCCAAAACAGGAAATATCAGTGGAATATCCCAAAGCACAGCTCAACATTTCATCTGATTTGTAAATAATTCATCTTAACAGTTTTCTATTCGTCAGCTGAACTTCATATGAACAAGTTTTTATGTCTGTGCTGCAAAATGAAACTTTTTAAACTCGTCTTTTCTAAATCCCTGAAAGTCCAAATTTTCCATGAAAAGAGAAGAACTGAGGCGTCACATGTTGGTTTAACGAACTCCGTTCTGTTATCACTTGTTTCACTCCGTCAGATTAGTGGAAATGAATGTTACTGAAACCCTGCAGCAGATCACAATCACAGCTCGGCCAATCAGAGCTCAGAGGGAAAATAGTTCAGCCTTTTTCTCAAAAACACGGGAGATGGAGGTAGAGATAAGAATCACACACACACACACACACACACACATCTGGAACCTGCACAGCTCATTGCAACACTCCTGTTTTGGTTCTGCTGAAGGAAATGTGCCTCTCAGACAGACGTGTGTTTGTCAGGACGATTGGATTATCAGTAATCGACCAGCTGATGGTTCCTCAACACACTTTCTGTGTTCAGCCTGAACTGAGCCTCCCTGTTTGTGACACACTGAGCCGCTCAACCCATGAACCCAAAGTGAGTCAACAAGACCTGAACATGTTGACCCAAAGTCTGACTTTAGACCCAGAAACAAGTTTAGGTCCAAACAGGCTCTTTCCAGGAACAGAGTCTGGAGATCGTAGCTTTTCTCCGCTGCTTCCCTGATTTTAGGATAAATTCCTCAGGATTTTAACCTTCAACTCCAAGCCTACTTTTCATTCATCGTCTGTTTTAAACCGATGATTCCAGACCACAGAACAAACAACGATGGATTCTCTCAGTTAAACTACTGAGTGGATCTGCACAAAGAGAACATGCAAAGTCCAGGCTGGGATTCAAACCCACAACCTTCCTGCTGCAAGGCATCAGTAACAACAACTGATCCACCAAATATGAGAGCTACTAATTCAATAAATCACCAAATTCACCTAAAGCAAGACGCCTGGACCTGCAGACGTTTGTCTTCACTCCGCTGCTAAAACCTAAAACTGTTTAAACTTTAAAGATGCAGGTCAGAAGGGAACAGAGAGCAGAAGGATAACCAACAGATGAAAACACAAACTCTTCATTAATGGGAGAAACAACCTTCCATACTGCAGGATCATTAATCCATGAAACCAAACTGAATCTTCAGTTTGAAGAAAAACCAGCAGATTTGACCTGTAAACTCATTAGTTTTCTAAACTTTGTAGAATTGGCAAACACTCTGCTTTTCTGCTTTTTTATTTTGTAAAAAGTAAAAAAGGATTCACTGATCTTATCTTTGCAACAAGCAGCCTGACTCCCCCTGCAGAGGAAGACCTCTGTCTGTAATAAACAGTCTGTGCGTCTCCGTTTGTCAGGTTGAACCTGTGACTGAGCAGAAGCTCCTCATGTGGATCCGGTTTGTTCTTCACATGGAGTCGGTGAAAACCGCTGGCCTGCCTGGACCTGCAGCTCCGTGTTTCTGTCTCCGTTTTCCTTCCTGCTCATCGACTTGGCAGCTTTTCCATCCAGTCCTGGTCTTACAGGCTGTTTGCTGGAGCAGAAAGTGTGAAGCGGCTCAATGGCAGCAGATTATTTATGGCTGGAAACCTTAAAAGTGTCTCTAATGAAAGTTTGCTGACATGGAATCGATAGTTTTACGCTCCGACCGCCCGCAGCTCCAGTCGATGGAAACGTTTGTCGTTCCACTTCAAATGGTTCTGGTTTTAAACTGCAGCTAAAAGCTTTTATTGATTCACATGAGGCAGATTGACTGACCTCAGCTCTGACCGTCCAGATCAACTGATTCCACTGTCATCTTTAAAATCCACCAGCAGAACTTTGTAAAGTTTTTACTCGTTTCTGGTCCCGTTTAAAACGGCTGATTTGAATCCAGTCCTTAAAACATCTGCAGGTGAACAGAAAGTCTTCAAGAGAATCTATAGAAACCTGAAACAGAAGCTGACATGTACCTGACCACCTGCTGCAGGCCCAGTTTTTAACTAGATGCTCTTTATCAAACACAAATAATCCGATTTTTTATTTTTATTCAGCTGAAGCGACAGGAACACTTTAGACTTTGTGACAATCTGCTGGGAACTAAAAGCCTAAAGGTCCAGTAAAAACACGGATCTTTCCTGGACTTTCTGACTGAATGACTCAAATCACTTTGTTGTGTTTAAACGTTTTTCTAAAAATGTTCATGAACTGAAAAAGAAGCCAAAGGAAATCCAGGAAAATCCGAACAAATCCGCAGAGCAACTGGTTCCAGATCAGCCCACCTGCTGCCAGGAAACCAAAAAACCAATTTGACTGAATTAATGTTTCGTATGAAGCTCATGAAAAGCAGCAGCAGGTTTCTAAAGTGACTGAATAATCGAGTTCTTTGTGCTTTGAATCATTCAGAGTTTCTTCGTCCTCATGGAGCTCAGACATTTCTCTGACTTTGTGTAGGACAGTGAGTTCAGATAACGACTGCATGTTGTTATTTCTCAGTCTGCTTCCCCTCAGAGTGTCTGCAGGTTGGTGACCTCTGACCTCTGACCAGCAGGTTGCCTCGGTGTTGGACTGAGGCAGAAATGTTGCTCTGATCAACCAGCTGAGAATCTGCAAAGTCATCAGATTCAATCTCGGCTGATCCGACCCAGAAAGACCAAGTCTGAGTGCAGACACTCGGACCTGCTTCGTCCTGCAGCTCCATGACCTTTGCCCCGAAGGTCACAGCAGGCCGAACAGGAAACGGGTTGATTTCCCTGAACCGGGCAGAAGAGAACCTGCTGGAACATCAGCAGCTAATCACTAAATCTTCTCTGTGCGGATCGTGTTTGACTTGTGTAGTGTGTGTGTTAGCGGGGTGTGCTGGCAGTGTGTGTGTGTTAGCGGGGTGTGCTGGCAGTGTGTGTGTGTTAGCAGTGTGTGTGTGTTAGCGGGGTGTGTGCCTCGCCTGCAGCGCTGTGCGCGGCTCGGAGCGAGACGCTGCTTGTCTCCGTTTCTCTCTGCGGCTGTTAGAGGAAAATTCCAGCGTCGGTTTCATCCTGACAGTTAACCGTAAAGCTGCGTTTCCCGAACACGGCGGCAGAACCGGGCCGGAGTTCTGCATCAGAACCGGGTCGGAGTTCTGCATCAGAACCGGGTCGGAGTTCTGCATCAGAACCGGGTCGGAGTTCTGGGGCAGAACCGGGTCGGAGTTCTGCGTCAGAACCGGGTCGGAGTTCTGCGGCAGAACCGGGTCGGAGTTCTGCGGCAGAACCGGGTCGGAGTTCTGCGTCAGAACCGGGTCGGAGTTCTGGGGCAGAACCGGGTCGGAGTTCTGCATCAGAACCGGGTCGGAGTTCTGGGGCAGGCGGATTAGCAGCCGTGACCTCTGACCCGCTGCGTGTCGAGGCAGCGTGGATCCTGAAAAGCTCCTCGGTCACGGATGAGGAAGAAAGCTCTGCAAAGTTCAGGTTTCCATGACGACCGCAGATTTAAGATAACACCGAGGCCTCAGTGAATTCCTCAGAGCCACCATCATCATCATCGTCGTCATCATGGCTGTGAACTGACCCGCTGGAGGTTCTGCTGTGGTCCTTTTCCCGCCCAGAACTTCATGCTGGATTCATTCTGTCTCCAAACCCCAACATGTCTGAACGCCTCAAACTTCTAACTCATAAAGTGACGATTTATTCCACGTCTGAAGGCAGAACGAATGGGAGAAAAGAGCTGCAGCAGAGTGACGGTGCTGCAGCAGAGTGACGGCGCTGCAGCAGAGTGACGGTGCTGCAGTAACTGACGGTGCTGCAGCAGAGTGACGGTGCTGCAGCAGAGTGACGGTGCTGCAGCAGAGTGACGGTGCTGCTGCAGCAGTAACTGACGGTGCTGCAGCCTGAAACATTTCCTGGTTTCTGTCCTGATGTGTCCAGATGAAGCTGCTGCATCCGAACATCCAGACTTTAAATCCTGACAGAATAAATCTGTTAATCATAGTTTTAATGATTCTTCTGCTCTAACAGTTTAGTGATTATCGTCTCAGAGTTTTTCGCTGAAACATGTTCAGTTTCCTGGAATCAGACCAGGAGCTTCATGTTCGGCTCAGAAACTAAATGTTAAGAACGAGGCGACGGCGTGGAATAATTCAGGATTTAAAACTCTTAGATCTTCACAGTAAATATAACAAAAAATGAAATAATTTAGTAAACAAATACAAAAAGGTTTTATTTCTGTGCTAGTTTTATCTTAGTGTTTTTTCTTTATTATTCTGTTAATATTTTGAGTTTCTGATTCATGTCCAGAACCAGAAGCTGAACTCTGCAGGTGTGAAACAGACGCCGCAGCTCCGCGTCACCTTTGACCTCCTGGGTCTGATCCCACGGTGACCGCAGGTTGCTCTGACCGGGTCCGGTTCTCTGGCCCAAACAAGCCGTCTGCATGTTGCAGAGCGGCCTGGTAAATCCTGCGGACCTTTTCCCAGCTCCATTACTGACATTCCTCACATTCCTGCCAGGAAAATCCCTGGAGCTGCATCAGACGGCAACAAACAACCAGGAACCAACAAACCCAGAACCCACCGGACTGGTTCTGGTTAACCTCCGCTCTGATCTACAGACAACAAAATGGATCTTCAGCTTCGTTTTGAATCTGAATCTGTTTTTGTTCAGAAACGCTGCAAAACGACACAAAAGAGAAACACGAAGCACTGAGTGGAGGAACAGAACATCCAGCATCAAAGACAAACGACTACAAGGTAACAAGCAGGAGCGAGACACAAAAACCCAAATAAAGACCAAATGTGTCCATGTGGAAACAGAAAGTCACAAAGAAAAACCAAAACCGGGAAAGAGAAACTAAATTAAACACAAAGTCGAGACAAAACTTTTTAAAAAGCCCAATAATCCATATTAGCAGATAAACTTTTCCTCAGACTGAGAGTCCACTAAGCCCCGCCCCTTCCGAGCCACGAGCCAATCAGCCGCTCTCACATCAGCTGAATGGTTTTTCTTTTTCCCTTTCAGTTAAAAAGTCCTGCTCGTTATGCCAACAGCGTTGCTATGGTTACCAGTTAAGCTTTTCAGCATATGCCTGTATTTCAGTTGACAGCGGCCCCAATGAAAAACAAGCACACACACACACACACACACACACGCATACATACATAAAGCCAAGGTCCTTCCAAAGAGTCAACACACACACACACACCCCCACACACACACAGGCCTGCCTGAGCCTTGGATCTTCGGCTGCAGCCTCAACAATCAGAAGTTTTACTGAAGTTCAGGAACAAAAAACAAAAAGCAGAAACGGCTCCGAGTGTCAGCAGACAGGCTGAAGGAGGGCGGAGCTTATTAATGCCACTCAGTGTAACATTAATGATTTCAATGTTGTTGAACATTTTCACTAACATAATAAAACCAGATCCGTCTCCATGACGCCAGATTCGTCTCATATTTCTCTCTATTTGCTGTATTTAATTAAAGAATCGTTCCGGGTCGTTGAGCCGCTTCAGGTTTTATATTTCAGGTGAATCCCTTTTTACCTCAGACTCCCAGCATGCATTGCGTCTGGACAGCAAACTAAGCATGATGAGTGTTTCTCTAAATGAATCACGTCTGGTCATATTTCAGAGGGTTTGTTGTTAATTACTTTAATGTTCTGAGTTGATGTAAAAGCTGCGCCGTCCCTTTAAGAAGCTGTTCTGGAAGGAGGATCTCAGTCTGAGTCAGTCTGACCCTTCAGAGCCAAACTCCTGCAGCTTCTGAGTCATTTCTGCTCCTGACCCAGAACCTTCACAGACCGAGCCAGAACACACCAGAGCCATGTGTTAGGACGGCCTAGTCAAAGTCCAGGCCCAAATCCAGCTGAGTGTGTAGCAAAACTTTAAACCAGATATGAGCAGACATTCTCCATCTGATCTGACTGAGTTTATGAAGCTTTACAGAGAAAAATGGGCAAAAGTTTTTGGTCTGCAGATGTAAAATCTGGAGGCTGAAACAGAATCTGATTCTCCTCAAACGTTGACAAATGAAAAACAATTTTCATCTGAGTTTCCTTTCGTGTGTCTAATAGTTTCTGTGTTGCTTCGTCTCCTAAGAGGATTTAAGGGTGTGAATACTTTTATATTTAAAACGTCTCAAACACATCCAGCGTCCTGTAAAACCTCAGCAGGTTAAAATAACCTTCGTTTCACTTCTGGATGCCAGAAGTTTCTGTAACATTTTCCAGACGTTCTGCTGCTTGTCGATCAGCCAGGATTGTAACCGTCAGTTTAACGTAAAACCATCTTCCTGCAAGCCAACCGGAACGTCCTGCGGTCCATTCAGAACCAGAACCGTCCTGCTAACTGCCAGACAAAGACTTTGTCCTGTCAGCTCAACAATCCTCACCACGTTTCTCCCTAATTTCAGCCGGACTGATTCCATCTCGTCGTCCTGGTTTTACTCTGAGACGATCCGAGTGAAAATCCCTGATTTCAGACCCGACGAGGCGAAGATGACGATGACTCCCTGCAGCCCCTCATGTTGGAAACATGGACTGATCTCATGTTCTTACGCATTAAAACGATCGTTTCAGCTTCCCATAAATGAAACATGGATGTTATAAACGCTGTGAGTTTAACCAGAGAGCCGCTGCGACCAGAACAAACCCAGCAGACGAACGATTTGGAGCCAAAGAGGCCAAAAGACCAGAACATTTAAACACTGGAAGAGAAGCCGGTTCTGATCCAAACCCTGAAGCTGAGGCGGTTCTCAGAAAGACGAGATCCATCCAGAGATTTATCCTGAATTACAAAATAAAACGGATCAAGCAGAAAACACAAACGTTTGACTTTACATCAAATCAACTGATGAAATGATTAATGTTCAGGAAGAAATCAAAATATGCAAACAAAAATAAATACGTATCAAAAACACATCTGAGTTGCTCTAAACTTTTCGCTTCAGTTTTATTCGTTAAGTTGTCATAAAGTTTAAATGTCAGAAGAAGTAACTCAGTATTTCTGTCAAAAACCATCAAATTCCTCCGGATCAGATTAAATTCACTTTGTTTTAATGATTCAGGATCTGAGACGTTTTGTCCAGAAATTCTGTTTCTATCTTCGGATGCAGATGAAAAAATCCAGACATGGATCAGATTCGATGTTTCTTTCATTCACAGCAGCTTCTGTCAGAGAGCTGGAAGGTTTCATTCAAATCTGTTTTCTTCTCTGATGTTTGATCCTCTACCAGACCGACTGGACCCGGTCAGAACCGGGTTCTGTTGGTTTAGTTAATCAGAACCGTAACAGAACCTGGGGAACCGCAGAAAAGATTATTTTCATCTCTTCTGGAAAACACAGCAGAGCAAAAGAGGAAATAAAGTCAGAAATGTTTTCAGAGGAAGTTTGATGTCTGAGTCACAAACTCAGAAATGATTTGATTCAATAAATATTTTAAATGTGTTTATTGTCTGGAGGTCAGAACTTAAACTCTGACTAAATAATAATAACTGATAAACTTTATCAACCAGAAACAACAAACTGAATCTCCCAGTTTCTCAAGAGAAACTTTATTTCAGCAGAAGAGGAGAAAATATCTGAGAATCAGTGGAAACAGAGCGAAGCTGCAGTTTGTTCAGATTCTTCACATCTGGATCAGAACAAACAGAAACGAGTCGGACTTAAATTCTTTAAAGTTCTGAATCCTCAACGTGAAGCGGATCGTCCTGTTTCTGTCTGAAGCTTTACAGCTTTACTGCAGATTTAGTCTCATGTTGGTCCGGAACAGAAGACGACCTAAAATCATTTTATCTCCACTAACAGGATTAGTGGAGATAAATCTGAACTGTAAGTGAAAGTCAGCAGGAACGTGGAGGAAACAAACCGAGTCTGAACCCGCAGCCTCACCCTTTCTGTCCGGGTCCGTGCAGCAGCAGCGGCCGATGCTGAGCAGCAGCAGCAGCAGCAGCGCCGCTGCGGGCAGGAAATCCATGAAGGCGGTCCGGTAGAAACCAGAGTCCGGCGGGTCAGCTGAGCCGGTCGGTCTGCTCCATGAGCCGAACCGGTCCGGGAGGGAAACTGAAGCGGAATGACGGATCGGAGCAAAGTCAGGGCTGAGCCGAGCAGCGCACACACCTCCAACACACACACCCTGCACACACAGCTCCTCCTCCAACACACTCCTCCTCCTGCAAACACACACAACCTACACACACCTCCTCTTCCTCCTCCTCCTCCACCTTCTCTTCCTCTGCTTCTTCCTCCACCTCCTCCACCTGCAAATCCTCTTCTTCCTCCTCCACCTCCTCCACCTCCTCCTCCTCTTCCTCCACCTACTTTTCCTCTTCTTCTTCCTCCTCCTCCGCCTCCTCCTCCTCCTACTTTTCCTCTTCTACCTCCTCCACCTCTTCCTCCACCTCCTCCTCCACTTCTCCTCCACCTACTCTTCTTCCTCCACCTCCTCCTCGACCTCCTCCTCCTCCACCTCCTCCACCTACATTTCCTCTTCTTCTTCCACCTCCTCCTCTTCCTCCTCCACCTCCTCCTCCGCCTCCTCCACCTCCTCCACCTCCTCCACCTACTCTTCTTCTTCCTCCACCTCCTCCACCTCCTCCTCGACCTCCTCCTGCATCTCCGTTTCCTCTTTCTCCCCCTCCTCCGACTCCACCTCCTCCTCCACCTCTTCCTCCTCCGCCTCCTCCTCCACCTCCTCCACCTACTTTTCCTCTTCTTCTTCCTCCTCCACCTCCTCCTCCTCCGCCTACTTTTCCTCTTCTTCTTCCTCCTCCTCCTCCTCCACCTCTTCCTCCACCTCCTCCACCTACTTTTCCTCTTCTTCTTCCTCCTCCACCTCCTCCTCCACCTCTTCCTCCTCCGCCTCCTCCTCCTCCCCTCCTCCACCTACTTTTCCTCTTCTACTTTCACCTCCTCCTCCACCTCCTCCTCTTCGTCCTCCACCTCCTCCACCTACTCTTCTTCTTCCTCCACCTCCTCCTCGACCTCCTCCTCCACCTCCTCCACCTACTCTTCTTCTTCCTCCACCTCCTCCTCGACCTCCTCCTCCACCTCCTCTACCTCCTCTTCTTCTTCCTCCTCCACCTCCTCCTCCACCTCTTCCTTCTCCGCCTCCTCCTCCAACTCCTCCACCTACTTTTCCTCCTCTTCTTCCTCTCCTCCACCTCCTCCTCCTCCACCTCCTCTTCTGCCTGATCCTCCACCTCTGCCTTCACCTCTTCCTCCTCCACCTCCTCCTCTTCTTCTTCCTCCTCCACCTCCTCCTCCTCCACCTCCTCTTCTTCTTCCTCCACCTCCACCTCCTCCTCCACCTCCTCCTCTCCTCCACCTACTTTTCCTCTTCTTCCTTCTCCACCGCCTCCTCCTCCATCTCATCCTCCACCTCCTCCTCAACCTCCACCTCCTCCTCCTCCACCTCCTCCTCTTCTTCCTCCTCCACCTCCTCTGCCTCCTCCTCCACCTCCTCTTCCTACACCTCCTCCTACACCTCCTCCGCCTCCACCTCCTCCTCCTCCAACTCCTCCTCCTCTACCTCTTCTTCTTCCTCCACCTCCTCCTCCTCCACCTACTTTTCCTCTTCTTCTTCCACCTCCTCCTCCACCTCCTCCTCTTCCTCCTCCACTTCCTCCTCCGCCGCCTCCTTCTCCACCTCCTCCACCTACTTTTC
>CAEGAE010062397.1:0-18235 GCA_903067095.1 Girardinus metallicus | reverse complement strand
TATTATTAGTATTATTATTTTCACGCAAAAACGTGAATAAAGTGTGACAACTTTGCCGAAACACGTTGTTTGAGCTTTCACGGTGTCCGTAGTTCTCCAGATAAGCACGCTGAACAAGCGCGTGCCTGCTATGCGCGTGCTTTCTCGGTGCTCATAACGAGCACGCGCGTATTTTGCCACGGAGCGGCGAGAAGACGCAGGGGAAACCGTATCTGATGGGGAAACGCGGATCGACGTCACACCTGTTCCGTTAGCAAAATGAAACCTGGAGATGTAGGTATTATTAATTTAGTGCAGTGCGACGCAGCAAAGGGAAAAATAACGCAAAAAAACCTGTTGAACAACTCAAAGCCATCATAATATCATAAAGGAAAGCTGCACTAATTATCTAACAGCACAAACCTGCACAAACGAAGCACTAAAAAAGCAGCAAGTAGTCCTCTTTGGTTTGTTTTGGAGCAAAACAAACCAAAGAGGTTAGGTCAACCTCTGGATGACCTAAAAAAAAAACATTTTTAATATCTCAGAAACCAAAGTAGCACAAACGAACATTTTAACGGCACAAACCTGCACAGGAGCATCGACCACGCAGGCTATTTGCTGAAATCTTTCACGCAGCTGGGTGAAGTGCGTGGAATGCGCGGCCCCGCTGCAGGTTGGAGTGGAAGAGGCTCTGCTGCTGTCTGCAGTCTGACCCGCAGGAGAGATGCGCTACATTCTGGTGCAAACTGCGCCAACGCTCTGAGGAGCTGCTGCTCAGAGACAGGACTCTGCTGCGCCACATTCCTGTCCAGTTCATTCGTTGATGGCTTTGGATTGGTTATTCCCATTATCGGACATGATGTGTGCGGTCGGAAGATTGTAGCGGAACGTTGGCCGGTGGGTTCTGCGCGTCCTTCTGGAAAAGCAGCAGACATGTATGCAGGACGCAAGAGGAGAAAACCCGTCCAGAGAGCGTGAGTTCCGATGAGTTTCTCATCTTTATTGTAAAATGTGTTTTAAAGGAGTGCAGACCATTTGAGGTGCACCTGCTGAGCAGAACTGTGCTTCAGAAGGCGCAAAGCTGCGGCAAGACAAGTAGGAAAAGTAACGGTTGAGATTTCGCTTTTTTTTTTTTTTTTAGTTCGCACTAATTTTGAAAGCCCCGATTATTCTGGGACAATGTGGTTTTAGAAAAAGAAAAACGCTGGAAAAAATGTTTTCGCTGTAAAAAGAGATGGATCAGATCTCAGGCCTGTAGAGGCCTCAGCGTCCGACCTGCAGCTTCAGCGTCTTCAACAGAAATAATAAATGAATCCATAAAAAGATGGAGGATCAAATATGCCTAAACATTCCATTCGTTTTAATAACGTTGTATTGGCTGTTTAGCAACATTTAGTTCGGACATCGGGATCCGTACGACGCCATTTTCCTCATGAACGTCCTTCAGAGGATCAGCTGCATCGCCTCTTTAGCTCCCATCCACTCAGCGCGCAGTGGCCTGGACAATATTACACACCTTTTATTACACTTTCTTTCAATGTTTTCATATGCATGAACGAAAACAATAAAATCTAAAGTAACAGCAAATTGTAGCTCGATCAGTCAGAAATGTTCTTTATTTTAAAAGCTGTCCGTCATCAGCTTTTTTATGAAGCGAAATGAATCCCTGACAGCGTCGCTTCACTGTCAGGGATTCAGCTGATTTAAAAATACAATTACACAAAGGATTTTATTTCAGTGGAATCCAAAAAATGTCCAAGTTGAAAATGAAATGTAATTATTTCTAACTGTGAAAATGAGATATTAGTCTGAGATGTTCTGAAAGCTCAGCTGTTATCTACCAAAAACCCTGCAGTTTTTTTCCAACTCCTATTTATAACAGAACAATTTGATTCTGAACTGCATTGAAATAAGACATGTTGATATGGACACAAAACGTCCGAAGGTGCGACTTAATTTCCAAACATGATAATCTTTTTTTTCCAGAAACCAATAATACCAATGATAAAATACTATTAACATATAATTAATATATTATTTAAAATATGCTTAAAGTACGATACTTTAGATAAGTGATTTTCATGCATATTTCAGAGTATTTTATGATTTTACTTTGAAAAAGTACGGAAAGAAAATTGGGACAAATCATTATTCAGCTTTGCTCAGTTTCTGACAAATGAATGATGTATATATTAGAAAATGACATTGCAATTGCTCATTCATAAGAAATTATAGAAATAAGACAAAGATCAGTAACATAATACAACAACATTATATGCGTTTTAAAGAACCCCTAAAAAGTGAACATTCTGGAATCTTTACAACAGCTCATGGTAAAAAAAAATAATTTTAAATCCCACCTTAGAGGTTTCTTGTTTGGCTTTGTTTGTCCCACCTAAATGTTTCAGATCAAACTGATTTTAACACTTGATAAAGATAATCTGAAATATAAAAATCTTTTTCTAAAGATGTCATTAATTAGATGGTGGGGGGAGGGGTCCATAGCAAACAATATGTCTCTCCTAAACCTGCTAACTAGTTGTTCCACCAATAACTGACATCCAGATTTTGTGTTAACTAGCAATGACTTAACATCACCACTAAGGGATTTTGGCCCTCTCTCCTTTACTATGTTTTCATTTGGAGGGTAGAAAGCAAACTTCATCACATGTTTGACTGTCAGTATGACTGTCTGTTTCTGAAAATCCAGCTCTGTTAGCTCTGTCTTGCTTGGTGCAAGGTGAGGACCTAAATGCAGACATTCAGGCGAAATCAGATGATGGTTGGTTTAATGAGGCAAGAGAACAGGTTACAAAGGACAGCACACAGGGGGCCACAAGGACAGTAGAATCCAGCAGCCACTGACAGCCAACGAGGAATTTAAATACTGGTGACTGGATGGAGAACCAGTGGCTGATTAATAACATTAGTCCACACAACGTTTTCCCAGATGTCTTTGGCATCATCAGGATGTTTTTTGGTAAATGTGAGACAGACCTTTGTGTTCTCTGGGTCACCAGTGGTCATGGCCTTGGAGGCCATTTTGCCCAGTCTCTCTTACTTACTGTTAATCTTGAGTTCTGACCTTCATCCAGGTAAAGTGAGGCCTGCAGAGTGTTAGGTGTTTTTCTGGGTAGTTTTGTGACCTCCTGGTTGAACCATCAATGTGCTCCTAGAATAACAGGTAAATGCAACTTGAAGCAGATGTTCCTTTGTAGCAGTCTGAAAGGCTCAACATGAAACTTTCTCCTTAAAAAAATCTGATTTGTACATCTTCCATATGAAGTACGATATCAGAATCAAATAGTTTGCAAAGCGTCTGTAGTCTGAACGGCCATCTCATATTTCGCCCAGCTTTTATGTCATGCGTCATATTCCTGCCCCGGAAGTAGCCAGTGCTCCAGCCGCTACACGAGTCAAACTTCCAGTTTGACATCACTGAGTGACATCACTGAGTCAAAAGTTGCTCATATGTTTTATAATCAATCAAAACTAAAAATGACTAAAAATTAGCCATTTGTGTTCCTTTGTGAAAAATAAAAAATTACATGTGATATTTGTCCAGTGTAGGTGACAAAAGAAAAAAATTGGATTCCTGGTGAGTGACTTTAATTTACGTGACCTATAAGTCTATTTTATGATTCTATTCATTGTAAAGGTCAAATTGTACACAGGGCTTATGTATTTTCCTGTTTATTCGCAGCTCTTGCTGTGGTGCATTTTGATCGGGAGCCATTTCCTGTCTATGAACTGTAGAGAAGAAACAGACACTTTTTTTGGTGGGGTAGGGATTTATGTTAACTTGCTTGTCGACATTTAAAATACAAAACTATTAGTTGGATGGTCTTTTGTGTAAAAAAAATTATTTTTGCCAGTTATTATAATTATCTGTCTACACCTTGTAAGTCTGTGATCCTGTCGTGTGGACTGGTTATATATATAAAAATCTAACTTTAAAATCTTATTTATCAGCAGTGATATCTGGCTGCAACCCTTTAAAAAAATAAACACTGTAAAACTGTCACAACTTGATGAAGAGACATGTGAACCACATGGTAACATGGAAGGGCCTGGGGGTCTGGGGGCTTGGGAGGCTTGGTGCTGTGACCAGACTTCTGGCCTGTTCTCTCACTTTGCAGCAATGGTGAGTCATGCACGTCACCGTGAATGAACTTGGAGTCACCATGACAGCTGCACCAAATGTACTGCCTTCTTGTCTTTGCTGGTATAATCCTCCATGCGTGATGCAGTCAGATCTCTGGTCTAAGCGGCAGGAAGTCCTGCCCTCTGCTGAATTGGGAGCATGTGATTATCAGCTATTAGAGGCGTTCCTTTCTGAACCGGCTGCTGGAGCCTTCATCTTGGATCATGTCTACCCGGGTTAATAAGGACTGAACCCTCACTGAGTGCTGTTTAGTTGTTGGCATGCATCCTCTTTGTGACTGAAATAAATATTCTAATGATGCTAACATTTAAAAGCATAATGTATTACCGTATGTGACTGTAGTCACATGTGAGGTACCCCAAGGTTCAATCATAGGACCGCTCTTATTCAAAATGTGCTGCCACTAGCTCAGGTTGTAACAGGAAATAAGATTAGTTACCATAGCTACACAGATGATACACAGTTCTACATTATGATGTCCACAGGTAACTCTGAACACATACATGCATTTATCTTAGAACAGATAAATGTGTGGATGTGCCAAAACTTTCTAAAGCTGAACAGAATAAAATCTGAAGTTATTATCTTTGGACCTAAAGAGGAACAATCTAGAGTTACAGATCTGGAGTCAACAGACAGCTTCAGTTATTACAGCTGGAAACTATAGATCAACCTGAAATCTGGGAGTAGTGATGAACTCTGACCTGAACTTACAGAGTCATATAAAGACAGTTACAAAGTCAGCCTTCTATCCTGGAGAACATTTCCAAGATTAAAGGTCTAATGTATCAGCAAGATCTAGAGAAACTCACTTATGTGTTTATCTTTAGTTGCATTGATAGTGAAGGCATTGATTGATAAAGCAAGTAATAATAGTAAATATTTCTTGTAATTATTCTTTTCTCTAGCTTTTCTTCTATTCAGTAAGACATCAGATGAAGACCTTAAGGCCTATTGCATTATTTAGTATTAATAAGTGTAACGCTTTTTTTTTATTTAACAAGAACGAGTCATGTAGATTGGACTATAAACATGAGTTATGATCCCACTATTATTATTATTATTATTATTATTATTATTATTATTATTATTATTATTATTATTATTATTATTATTATTATTATTATTTTCAATTTTTTTGTCTTTTGTAAGTATGTGTGTAAATGTGTGTTCCTATTGTGCTTTAACTACCTGTCCTTGGTACACACTGTTTTCTCTGGTGATGAATTGCATGTATAATTAAATTTTTGCTTTGATTTCACAATGTAAAAATGAATTCTATTAAAGGTATGCATATTATCCATTTGAACGTTAAAATTTTGATGCCTAAAATTAATTTCTCGAGATGGGGGCTTACTTATAATGTAATTACTCTTTCTGAAACTTGGTTAAACAGTACTATTTCAGATGATGAAATTATGAATGATAATATAATATTTAGAAAAGACAGGGGCTTAAGAGGAAGAGGTCTTCTATCCTCAAATTTAACTGGAGAACTTATTTCTCAAACTGTCTATCCTTTGTTTGTTGAATGCCTTTTTATTAAATTACATCAGAATAAATATCTTCTCATAGGAAATAAAAGGGCATTAACTCTCTAGACTGCATTATTGAAAAACATCTTCCATCTATTTTCCAACACGCTTGTTTTTAGTGTTGGAAATCTCTGGTGCCTATCTCCAGAGATCAATCAAACTGACAGTCATGATTTTGGACTGTGGGAGGAAGCTGGAGTACCCAGAGAGAACCCACGCACGTCATTTTTATACGGATGAAAAACCACCTCATCCTACCACAAAAACCTTTAATCAAAAACGTTTTCTTAAAACTGGCATGTTTCCATTAAGCAAATTTATTTTTGTTATTCCAATTTGCACAATTTCAAGGTCAATGGAAACACAGCTTATGACATCAACATCTTCCCATACTTAATGATGGTCAGATGACATAGGAACGTTCAATGCCGTACAGTGGTGCCCAAGTCCAGTCCTCACAATCTACTATCCTGCAGCCCTGCTCAAACACACCTGGATCCAATGGCTGAGTTCCCTTAGCAGTGCATTAGATTCAGGTGTGTTGGAGAAGAGATGCTTCTAAAAGTTGCAGGATGGTAGCGCTCAAGGACTGGACCTGGGCATCCTCGCTCTACACAAGGCCTAGCTGGCAAAATTATTAGCTAAATTTAGTAGAACCACCCTTTGTTTGGACTGCAAGTGTTGACCAGCCTGAGGTGTGTGAATCTTCATTGATGCAGACAAAGTGTTTGCATTAAGTAATGCTATTATTGAGTCACTGCTACAGCATTTGAGAAGCACTTGCGTAATTTCCATAGAACTGGTTTCCATTTGGTGTTAGGGAGGTTTCTTCAGGTTGCCACTACATTTCCTAACAATTTTCACAGTCTTAATGAATAATCACATTACACATTTTATCAGTATCAAATGTTTACAGTTATGTATGTGTAACACAAGACCAAAAGTCAATATTGATGGGAATCACAATAGATTGGACTATAAACATTAAAAAAAAATAATGTTTTAAAAACTGCTGTTTTAGCAGATGTTGGACAAATCTAAACTCTACCTAAAACTTTATCCATCTCAGGGTGAAACAACCACCTTCCGAGGGAACCAAATCAAATCCGTCCAAACGACACAGAGACCGGCTGAACGGTGAACTGGAGCAACTGGCCAGCCTGCTGCCATTTCCTGAGGAGGTCACTGCTAGTCTGGACAAACTATCCATCCTGCGGCTGAGCGTTAGCTACCTACGAGCCAAGAACTTCTTCTCTGGTGAGCTTACACACCAAATTGGGTTTCTGACATAATTTGATGTTTTCTTAGTTGTTTGTACTGTCGAGCAACAGTGTCTTTAGTAAGAGACAAGGACTCTCCTGTGGTGTGAACATGGGGATAGTCTTGATATTCTGTGCATTACTTTCCACTTTCTGTAGTGAACCTCTAACTTAGTCAATGTTTGTCTTATTGTTTGGTGTGGAAAAACATGACAGCAGCTTTTACGTGATGTGTAGGCTACAGTGTTTTTTTTTTTTTGCAGATGAAGCCATTTCTGTGTTATATCTTTGGAATATGAACATAAATCTCATATCAGAGCTTTATGGAGGTTATGTTGATGTTTAAACTGGTTTCAGTGAGTGTTCAGATGACACCTTTTAGAGATGTCATCTTTCAGGATTGTTATTTATGGAGATGAAGAGTTTTAGGTAGGTTTCTTTTCCCTAAGAAGCGAATGGAGTAGCCTCAGAGGAGCTGCTTGTGTTTTCTCCATTGAAGACGTTGTAACTTTATGTGAAAATACTGCAATGCGGCCACTGGATGCTCTGGGAACATGAATAATGGAGAGAAATCGTGAAGTTTAAAGAATTTATGAAATGAAGGCAGAGCCATGTTTGTTTAAGGAAGCAGCTCTTTGAAATGGCTGTTTGGACTGAAGCAGACAGGAGGCAGCTGCACTGATGCGAGCAGTGCTTCTTCTCTGCTTTGTGGCTGCTACTTCTATGCCCTGAAAACAGATAGGTACATGTCTGCAGGGTTTTCATCCTTTGACAGAGGAATGCAAAACCATTACACATTTATTTGGCTGCTGAATATGTCACATAGAAATATTGACATTGGAGTCCAAACTGAATAATCAAAGTGTAAACTGTGAAATGAACTCTTGTCTATCAACAGTACTTTCTGCTGTCTTTAAGTAACTAACAAGTTCAGGGCTGTTAGATTAGGGCAGCACATTTGCTGTGCAGCGCTCAGGACCAAGTGGCCGTTGCTCCAGGCTTTCTGACAAACCCAGTGTAATTAGTTGTGTGTAAACAGCACTAGTTCTGTGTTTCAGTTGTTTCCAGAAGCAGACAGTCTGATCAGCAAAGGCTTAGCTGGGATACACTCTGGAATTGGTGCCACAGTCTCAAAGCATGGCTCTGTTTGGTGTCTACAGGAGCTGTGGAACACCAGAAGACGTCAGCGTTCATTAACTTTTAAAACATGGCCATAGGCTTAGGTTGTTTGTTGTGGTTGCATTTAAATGTGGTGCCAGAGGTGAACAGAACTGTGTTGTATATTCTGGCAAATAGAATTATCTCACCAGGCGGCCATGTTTGTTTCAGTCTGGCGCTGCAGAGGCAGAAAGGATCGACCTGAGTTTAAAATAAAAGTAGCATTAAAACCCTAAGTGATAACCAGAATGATAAAGTAGTTTTTATTGTCTACCAAATATAAGCATCACAGAAAAATCGACTAGGAAGGAGCACAGCGTTATTGTAGCCTAACACCTGCTAAGTCAGGTAACCTTTTGGTGAATGTTATAGAGCGTATTATCTGGTTTGTGTGTTTTAAGTTGTTAACCATTACTTGGACTATAAATATTGCTGCAAAAGGCCTAAAGCATCAGTGTAGAAGATAAGCATCCTGGAAACCTTTACAATAAGAGCCAAAAATTATATGAACTCCAACACTTATATGAACTGCAGACACTAGTCACCATAAAAATAGAAAAAACAATAGTCAATAGTTTTTTTCACTGTTGAGGTCAAAAAACTATTGGTTGATTGACAATAGCTGACAATACCTGTTGCTTATGCATATTTTGATAAATATACCTTTTTATTTCTTAAATATTTCAGCAGACGTTACAAGTGTTGTTCTTCAAATAAGTGTGAATATGTACATGTATTGTAACTCTACATGTTGCATACAGCATGTCAGCTGTCATGGCAGCAGGTATTAGTCACCTCAGTGTACTCTTGGTGTAAAAGGAGCAAAGCCAAATGATTTAGGAAATGACTGAAAGGTCTTGCTTAGTCTTCCTGCGGTCTTAGTGCAGGAAGAACATGGAAAATGTCATGATGGGACAGAAGTGAAGCGTTTAGGTTTGACTATTAATTTCCAAAACCACACACAAAAAAACATTGTAAAAGCTCACATAGGGTCAGTGCGACCCCGGTGCACCGCACACAGAGTAAAAAACTCATGGGGCCTAAATGACCACGTCTCTTCCCTACGCTACAGCTGGATCACCACACCAAAGCCTGCCACAAAAGGTAAGGCTAGTTAGCATGGCCACCCAGGATGGTGGATAAACAGTTTTCCTGGAATGGAATATTGTTTCTCCACCATTAGCATATTGAGCAGCGTACATACGGTTGATTGACAATAGCTTTGTGCGCATGCGCATAATTTCCAGATATAACATCAACATGCAGGGTTAAAATGTAAATATGCATGCAATTCATCACCAGAGCTCATAGGCTACGTATGACTGGGTCGAGGTGTACATATCTGCTACAGTGTGCATCCAAACGCCTGAGCTTTTGAATAAGCAACAAAACAAGCCTGCAGTTTTTTGATTAATTATTAAGACTTTGTTTCACCTTTTTGCTGAATAAAATTTCACTATGCAGATGAGATTTCGACAATAACATACTGTTACTGTATGTCAACGTTGTAGTGCTGTTCAGATGCTATTAGGTGTTTTTATGCTAGTTTTAGTTATCAGCTAGTTTTACATGTTTTTTTTCTCTCTGCATGGAGTTTGTAACTATTGCATGTATGCTAGTTCTAGCATACATGCTATAAAACTACTTTAGCTAGCTTTAGCATTTCAGCTAATTGTCACTTTTTACATCGGTTTTTTCTCTCTGTATGGAGTATGTTCGTGTAGGTCAACATGTTAGTGATAGCCTACATGCTATCATTGGTATTTTAGCTAGCATTTCATTTTTAGGTAATTGTAGCTTTTACATGGGTTTTTTTCACACTGCATGGGGTACTTTGCTGTAGGTTAACTTGCTAGTGATAGCCTACATGCTATCATTAGTGTTTCAGCTAGCTTTAGCTTTTTAGCTAATTTTACCTTCTAAATTGCTATGACCTTACAGGATGATTCTCTGAATTCGGTGCATTTTGGGGTCTCAGGTTACTAAAAAATATACCACAAAAAAATTGTGTTTTTGAACACTGCATCTATTGAAGGACTCTTTGAACCGCCAAGAAAATATGTCTTCCCACCTTATGCATGAAATCCCGAACATTCATACGAATTTCTTTGTTACTTAGGTTGCTTTAAATTCAACCCCGTAATGGGACAATTTCATTCCTCTATGAGTATAACTCCATAACATAATTAAACTAATTCTTCCAGTTCCTTTGAGATCACTTGTCCCTTCATTAAAATAACTAATTGTAAGTATATTTTATTTGATTATGAATCATAATAATTAGACTGATAAGTCAAAAATGGCAACTTGATGTAAAAGCGTTTCTCATAAATCATAAAAATACATTTAAAAATAAAAATTAAATCAGGCCTTATGTTTTTGAATCATTCTTTAAACTTTGCATATAACCCAACAAATATTAGTTTAATATTTGCTGTTATTATAAAAAAAAAAAAATTACAACAATGTATCACGTTAAGGGGTTGAACCCATTGTAAAAGTTGACCAGACTACAACGGGGTTGAACAGTCTGGCTGACTTAGCAACAGTCCAATGTTCAACCCGTAACAAAACCACCATTTCTGTAACGGGGCTGAACGTTACGGGGTTGAAGATTTTCACTAAAAGTTACCATAAGTCCACATCAGATAGGGTATGGAGCAACATATGATATGATGAAAACAAGAAATTAATCTACTTTTCAAAGAAAATTCTTTACTTTTTCCCAAACAACAATAAATATAATTTACGTAACAGTGTTGAAAGGCTGAGCTTGACGATGACGATCTTTGGATAAAAAATAGTCAAAAATAGGTAAGAAACTTTCCTAACACTTAAATCTCTTTACAGTGTGAGCGGGAAGAGAATTAAATGACTTCACTTCCAAGGTGCTCAGGAAACTGGACTGAACCATTATTTATAAAAAGGAGGGTTTGATATGCTGTTACGGGGGTGAACAAAACTGGATTAAAAAGTGTGATTTTATAAATAATTAATGTATTTTTCTCATATTTCTTTTATTTAGGTTAAAGTATACCTAAACATGTTTATATTAGTAGAAATAACCTGCAGTTACTGGCTATTGTTATTTGTTTTATATTCATTGAAAAATGAACATTGGTCAGTGGGGACATGCTCATTTGGCTGACTTCTACGCTTGAACAACCCATAACATTTTTGAAAACATAATTTTTAAAATATATTTGCATGTTACATTACCAAGACACATGGATATTTCCATTTCTTGATTTTCTCAAAAAATGTTGTTTGCATTATATATAAATCTTTGAAATAAACCTGTGGGACACTGTGGGGATTTGTGTTTCACTGTGTGTTTATTTTGACTTCTGTTTCTTGTGAGTCTCTGTTGTCCTGTCTGCTCCCTGATTGTTTCCCAGGTGTGTCTCGTCTCGTTGATTACCCTCTGTGTATTTAGCCCACCTGTTGTGTTTGTCTGTTGTTGGATTCTTGTTGCGGTCGGGTGTCTACTCTGTTGTGAGGTTTGCCTTTGCTGTCACAGTCGTACTGTTTAGTCCTGTGTTGGCATCAGCTCTCGTTATTCAGTTCTGTTAGTCAGTTGCTACCAGTGTTAGCCTTTGCTACGGTTCACTGTGCTGCCTACCCGTTCGGACTGTTTTGAGCTGCTCCACCTTCATTAAATTCACCTTTTAACTATCAACCTGGGTCCTGCCTGCGTTCAACCTCACCACTACCACAAATCATGACGGACACAAAACGCACCGAATTGAGAGGATGACACTACGGCATAGAAACAAGTGTTATGCAGCATTTTCTAGTAGTCTGTGGGTTGGGTTTTTGCATTCACTGAAAGTATAGAAAAGTTGAAGGGTACAAATACTTTTGCAAGCCACTGTATGTTTATCATGAGCTCAGTGCAATGAACGGTTTTATCACTGCCATTCTCAACTGAGCGGAATAATTCACACTAACACAATAGTTTATGTTTGTGCAGCAATGATCAGTGCTCACTAACACAGAAAAAACAGCTGACACGTTAATTATGTTGTAGAAACTTATAAAATGAGCATCAACGTATTTAAAAACACAGACACAAAGACAATATGTCATTTGTCATTTCTGTTAGACTGCCAGTGTTGGTTCTTATCTGCACAGAAGCTCCTGATTAGCTGCAAATAGGTGCAGATTAACACCTGAACTGAGCCTAACCTGACATAAGCCTTTAGAGGCAGCATGCAGTCTAAAGTCTCTTCTCTCTGTGATCTGTATTACAGCGATTCTTTGGTGATGCTGCAGCTTTAGGTACAAACTATTTTTTTCATTGTGAAACATTAATGTGCAAGTGATATTGTTTGAAACAAATCAATAAATGTACTTCTAGATAATCATTGAATTATTTTAAACAGTAAGTTTGTATTGGAGACATGTTTACTCACTGAAACCGAAGAACATCCCCCCACCAATGTATGTATGTAGGTGATGTATATGGATATATTTGGTAAACCTTCCAGTGTTGAAGGGTACTTCTAATGTACCCTTCAACATTAGAAGTTGAAGGGTACTTTTAATGTACCCTTGTACCCTTCAACAGTTCCTCTCGCGTCTTAGCTATTTATAATCTACTCCTAGTTTCTTACACTTTGAATTACTTTTTATGGTAACAAAAATGAACAACTTAAAACTCAAGAATTATTAGTTTTCAATGATCACAGAATTGAAAGTTTAGGCACTAACTTGAGCCAGAGTCATGTAAGCAGGCCAGCAGACAGCCAGTGTTGCTTTGTCAGTGAAAGTTGAAGCGTCTGTCTGGACATCAGTAGGGATGCAAAGTTTGCTCTGTGACTTTTCCCATCTGACTGCAGATATAAAAGTGATTCTTAAAGCAATCTGTGATCTGACCTCACGGCATCTTCTTCCCCCTGCTTTTTGATGTAGCCTGAATGTGGGTGAAGCATCTGATCTAATCATCAGCATTACTCTGCAGCTGAACAGTCAGTGCCAGGGAACCCTTAACATGCTGGCCTAATGCTGTCTGCACATGTAGCACCGTTTCATAATTCATTTGATCTGACAGTGTTGTATAAACAGACTGCTGCTAAAGCAGTATTTCTTATATGATTAATCTGATAATAAAGTATTTTCTTCGAACCTATCAATGCATCTGTGTGCGCGGGTGTAGGCGTGTGTGTGTGCGGGGGTGTGCATCGGGTGTGTGTGCGTGGGCGCCTGTGTGTGGCCTTGTTTTTGATACAGTGTAACAACCATTTCCTAACAAATGCTACTTTGACCCCATAAGAAGATGTGCTGTTTTTCAGTTATGGATTAGGTTTTGGACTAATGTGTGAATTGAGTTCAGGTCAGGGTTAGGATGTAGAAATTAATATCTATATAAATAGATATACCTATCTATATAGATACATATATATCTATATATATAGATATGCATTTGTGTGTGTGTGCTTAGCTGTGACAGCCCTTTGGAGGAATTCCAGGACAACATGTAGGGATTGGGGTGGAAATGTAAGCAGCACAAGCTCAGAATGTTCCAGTTAATCCTGTTGTAGTTAGTATGATGAACAAATTAAAACTGGTAAAATATTTGCTAATATTTGTAGTGTTTTCTGGATCATTGGAAACTGCAGGACAGCCTTGAATTGATATTTTTCATTTATGTGCTGATCAAAACTAGTGATCAGTGGATTGATAAACATTGGCCAGAATTTCAGTTGGTTCAAGTATTCTGCGTGCATCATCTCCAGATCCATCTCCACACAGCAAATAAGACCTGTTGCTAAAAATCTTTATTTGCTAAACCTCTGAAACCTTATGCGGCATCCTTCACTCTGAGGTCTAGCTCTACTTCCATCCTTTCCACTCCTCCATCATGAAACTCAAATCTTTCCATGGCAACCGGTTCTGAATTGCCCTATGGACCTGCGCCCAGATTTATTCATTCTAATCTCAAAACCACTTGTTTAGAAGGTCTTGCCCTAAATGATTTCTATATTTTCTCTCCTACCACAACATCTTCAAGTCATTTCTGCATGTATTTTCAGTTTGTAGTCTTACTGGTGATTGTGTGTCTTCTGTGTTTTATTACTTCAATGTCCCTTTTATTTGTTGCTCCCAATGTAAGATGACCTTAAAATACCTATAAGCATTTTAATTCTTATCATGGTTGTGTTTCAATGCATTAAAACATGAGCCCAGATATTCAGGCTCAGCCTTCTGCCTTCCAAGACAGTCTGCTGGTTTGACTGTAATAATCTGGAGAAAATTTCCACTTCCATCAAAAGGACCTTGACTATATGTTCTCATTATCTTTGTATCAGACTATCAAGAACCTTCTACTGTCTTTATACTCTTATTTAGTAAATGGTTTAATTCAGATTTGGAAAAAAAAAAAAAACATTAATGGAGATAACAATTGTTCAATAGTTTTATGAGAAAAGGCGAGTTTGTGTGTCTGCTACCAACGGACAAAAGATTTAAGCAAGAAATCTCACCAGAACCTAATAAAACGTGGCAAGCTGTGTTTTGTTTTTTTTTTGGGTCACTGCTTACATGTCAGTCAGGGCGCCATGGCAACCATCCGTTAACATGTCTTGACACCAGTCTATGTTCACCACAGGAGGTGACTGGGCAGGCCAGAAAAAAAGCAGTTTATCGAAGTTCTAAAGAAGAATGATGAAGTTGCACCAAAACCTGGGCAGCAATGCATAACTCATTATTGATGCAAGCAGTGGAGCTCAAATTTGAGCTCATTAGGAGTAATGTAACCACTTTTACTGACTTCCTAATCAAACAGGATGGCTTAATTTCAGAGACTGAGCAAACACAATGAATGTGTAAATAAATAAATAAATAAATAAGTGTGTATGCAGTTTTCTTCGAAAATCCAAAAACTACTTAAACAGCTCTACCAAATTCATTAAAAACATATGATTGAATAAGCTTAAAGATTAGGCTGGTTGCGCTTCCAACTTAAATCCTATAGTATGCTTTCTGGTACCTGCTTGGACTCTTAATATTGCACCATCCCTGACATAGATTTCTTGTTAGCTTTATGTTCTTAAAATAAAAGATCTGGCCCAGAATTATTTATCCCATCATGTCATACTTCAGCCTCTGGGTCAGGGGTCTTCATGGGTCATGACTTGCTGGTCCTGGGGGATCAGAGATCAATGATCCTGCAACCTTTCTCATCCCTCCATCCTGAGACTTGAGCAGACGGGTAACTGACCATTAGTCACAAGTAAAAGTTATCATTCCAGAAGTTTGTTTCAGATTTGTGGTGCTGAATGCTGCTTCTCCATGTTTGGCTCTGGTTCTGGAAGGAGAGCAGACCAGAACCAGAACCTAAGAGGTCTGGAAGGTTGATACAACAACAGCAGATCTTTAATGTATTGTGGTGGTAAGCCGTTCAGTGATAAATAAACTAACAGTATTTTAAAGTCTATTCTCTGAGCTGCAGGGAGCCAATGTAAGGACTGTAGAACTGGGCTAAAACTATTTTCCTAGTTTTAGTGAGAACATCAGCAGTTGTGTTCTGTGTCAGCTGCAGCTGAAGGATTGATTTTTTTAGATAGCATTGTGAAGACACTGTTGGAGAAATCAATGCAACTAAAGACAGAGACACATACACGTTCTGGCAGTCACTGCATAGCTTGATACACATGCTGGCCTGTGTGTTTGTCCCTACAGTTGCCCTGAGCAGTCAGAAGCGAGCCGCTGGAGACAGAGGGAACAACGAGAAACCAGGAGGTGGAGAGAAGCAGGTGTGTGAAGGAGAGATGCTGCTGCAGGTCAGTACTTCACCTCATACAGGATAGATCTGTCGTTTCTACCATTCTGTATATCTACTTTTACAGTTTATGAGTTGTTAGGTTTTTTTGGAGGCTGTGGATAGTGATGATTGGTTCTGGCTCTCATGTTCCCTTGTGACCCTGCCTGCCTTGCGCTGAGAATTTTAAATGTTACATTTTACTCAAACAGATCAGATCTTCAGCACAAAAACTGGATAAACTGCACTTCACGATAATGAACGTCAGATGTCTTCAACTGAAATGAAACAGGTTATTGTTTAAAATATTTTATCCAATTTGAACTGAGTTGAGTCCTGCTGTCGACGGTTTTCTGTGTCCGTTTATAAATGAGTATTTTCTGCACTTAGGTAGTAAGTGTAAGCTTAAAGCTTTGTACAGAAAATTACTTTGCCTTCATTTTCTGTTAAATTTCACTTTTTTTTTATTTCCATTGCTCCATCCCGATTGGTCCTTTTCAGCGCTTGTCTGCTGCATCAGCAGCATAACCTTCCCTCATGATAACTGAGCATTTCTGTCTCCCTTTGAACCTGAGAGAATTGATCCTTTCTTAAACCTGATAACCCTGAATGCATCTGCATCTTTTACTCCAGAAGAAAGACTCAGTGACTAGTTGCTAACTGGTGTTGGGAAGATAACATTGTGTCACCTCCCAACTGTGTTGCTGTTGAAGTGTTTAAAACTGTTGGTCTTACTAAACTTGAACATGTTTTGAGGAAAACCCACCAGAACGTGGTTCAGAGAGCTAATCTCATGGAGCTTCTGTGTTTCTCTTTAGTGCCTGTGTCACTGAGTAGAACAAGCTCACTGGCACAGAGGTCTTTTGGGTTTTGGTGCAGTCATTTGATCAATTTTCCACTCCAGTTCCTTCAAATGTGCATCAGCCTGGCATTCCAGGGAAATGGAGAGAGAAGGCTGCCAAATATTCTCCAACTGGAGCAGGGAGGTTTAGTTGTACCATTCCTCATATTGGTAATAATGAGAATACAAAGCTCATTTAGAGAAACAATATTCCAATCAAGTTATGGCTGGACATTAAGAACTTTCCTGGCTGAACCTGTGTTGAACCGGTTTGCCTTGACATCAGATGAGAGGAACTGTGAGCCATCCAGTCAGTCAACTCAGCCTGTAGGAAATCTTTCAGATTTATCCTCTGTGTGCCTGGCTTAACAACCAGGGGAGGCAAACGGAAACACATATGAACAATGCTTGAACCAAAATGCTCTCATGAAGTCTGATGATCTCTTTGTTGACTTTTTAATTGGAGAGTTGCAAGCCACCTCTTCATCTGCAGACTGAGTCTCATGATAATGGGAGGTGAGTAGGTGCTGTAGTGGACCGGTGTGAGGACATGTAGCCTCAGTCATATCAGTGCTGCCAGGCCTCTCTGTGAACTGAAGGACTCAGCTCCTCTATATGGCTGATTGACATTTGCAGTCTTCTGTGTGCTTTGGATGAGATGTAGCAGATGAGTGTGTACTGTCTAACCCTAACCTGACGCTGCAGGACAGTGGTGAGCACAAACCGGTTTAGTGAGGTGAAAAAATCTGAGCGTCTGTTTTTCTTTTAAAAGAAGTAAGAAGTATGTTCCATTTCCCTCAAGGTGTCCCCTCATCTCCCTTCTCAGTCTCACTGTTGGTGAATTATTATCCTTCGTTCATGCAGAAGAGTTATATATCTGTGGAATTCTTAGGTTTTTTTTTATAATAGCACTACAAGGACAAAACATGCTGCTTATACTTCTGGTATGAAAATGAAATATGGAGATCATTAAGTCATATCATAGTTATACGAGCGGCTCCTGTATTTGTCTATAATCTATTCACCCTTCCTTGTCTTTTGTTCTTTAGTTCTGACAACATGGCTTTAATGTAACATTTTATTTAGGAAAACAGGAATAGATCTGTAAACATATTTGACTCCTCTTTGACTGTCAGAACAACAGTCTGTTGTCCTTGGAAGAACAGCGTCCATGAGGTCAAGCCTGGTACTGTATGAACCAGGAAAACGGTATGTGTTGGGGTAACCCAAGTTTGACTCTGGTCAATGTCACTTGATGCCTTCCTCCCACTCTGGTGCATAATGTATCCTTGACAGTTTCTCTGTCCTTGTCAGTCAGCTTTGGGTCAAACTGCCGAGCAGCAGCTGAAACACACAAAAATAAAATAAAATATATCCATCCATCAAAAATTGATAGATGGATATCTATCAATTTTTGATAGATATCCATCTATCAAAAAACAATGCAGTTATTTTCCAATAAACACAGGTAATATAAAAGTAATATTGCCAAACTTCCTGCCAAAGTTCTCAGAATAGAATTCAATTCAGAAG
>CAEGAE010062395.1:0-39669 GCA_903067095.1 Girardinus metallicus | reverse complement strand
ATACATATATATATGTGTATATATATATATATATATATATATATATATATATGTTTTACAGATTAGAATACTTCTGTCCTTTTCACAGAGGTAGTGGTGTTGACGCACACTGCTGAGGACTTGTTTTCTAACTAAAACAATGGTGGAAGTGGCGTGTCACTTTCCCCTTTCCCCACATGTCGTCCTAACAGAGCTGCTGTCACCTCTTTCTCTTCCCCTACGTTTGAAGGCGCAACTAAAAGACTGTGTTAATTCCATGTTTAGAAATTTCAATTTCTCACATGCAACCAAGAGCTTCTTCACTCCTTCAAAGAGCAGCTGTCAAGCTCAAACTTGCCTTTCTTGTACCTTGCTCCACATTTAATTAAGCGCAGTGTTTCTTATCAGCATGCAGTAAACAGGCAGCATGGAGAAGCCATTGTTTCTGCAAATAGTGTGAAATGACATCATAATAATAATTAAAAAAAAAAATTATAAAAAACTTCAGCTTTACTTCTTTGTGGCAAGGACAAACATGACTCAGACTTTGCTAAATGTACTGGTTCAGATTTCTAGTTTCCATTTTTGACCTGCTAATTACGTTGATTAATAACCACCCCATTATTCACACAGGTCGAAAAAATACATGAAAAGATTCAAAATCTGCAAGGGGTTGTCTTCAATCAAAATTATGAAAAAAATAGTAATAACATTAGAAATAGTAAGTAAAGTGAAGGATGTTCACATTGGAAAATGTCTTTAAATAAATGTACTATTGGAATGAAAGTCTCACTTTTTCACCTGCGTTGGAATCCTTTTAAACCTGCAGGTGTATATCCGCTTTTTTGTTGCTGGGGGACACATCAAACTATGATGAATATGTCACTTTGTGTGTGAGGCTGATTCACATTTAAGTAACAATGTGAACAAATCTTCTTTAGAGAGTCAGGAATATATGAAGTGTAATCCAACCTGCATGAGCGTTACCTCTGGAACAGCTGCAGGTCTTTCTTTTTCTCTCTTATTTCTAGATAAAGAAATATATATGTGACGTATAAAAGAAGTATTATGACACACTGAGGCAGTACCACAATAATACTAATGGCTTTGTTTATAGTAATTTAATCTAAAGATTTAATTTACAGCACCTTAATGTAAGAACCTTGTTTTTCTTTCAATTTCAGAAATAATTGGAAGTAAATATTTCATTTGTCAATATGTTTATTAGGTTTGGTCGTGCATTTAAATATGTAAACTGATAAGTGAACAGACACAAAGTGAGATGGAAAGACGGGGTAGGGATGATCTCATCAGGAATGATCTCATCCTCTTTGTATATGTGGGTGATTCCTGGAGGGAGATGCTGGGAAGGTCAGCCACTGGAGGAGGGGAGTTACGCTCTCCTTTCTTTCCCACAGAAACTTTGCCCCACACACTCGTACACACACACACACACACGCGCTGAGCTTTTGTGTCTGACTTTGATCTGGCACTATCGTCAACATCAAAAAGTTCTCTGTCACCAGTAGCAATGCTGCACAGCGATGCTACAGAAAAGGTAAATGTGTGCAGAAAACGCAGCAGGAAATATGAGGTTAGACTTCTGGTTGAAGCTAAATTATTCATATTGTTTTTGAAAGCAAAGACAAGAAAGATGAGAGAGCAAGAGATAAGTTTGCTCTTTACAGTTTTTATATGCACAGCCCCATCCACAAAGATGTAGAAAACGGCTTGAAATGTATTCATCTTTTTCCACACCAACCCTGTCTGACACTGAAAATCGGAGAAAGATCCGGTTTTTAACTGCATTTATTTAGTTGGGGGAAAAAAAAGTTTTATATATATATATATATATATATATAATTTGTTTTAAGAAAAACAATGGTTGCGCTATTTTCAATACTTCTTACAAGCCCCTAAAAATAAATGTAATTTATTGTGATTTGTTTGTCTTGCAAAGTGGAGCCATGTTAGTGTGCAATTCTTATAGATACTAGGATATTTTAGACACAAACCTAGAGGCTTCAACTAAAAATCTAAAATGGTTCATCTTGGGTCTTTCAGAAAGACAAAGAACAAAACATGTGCCCAGAACCACACAGAAATAGTTCATCAGTCACAACAACAACCTTCTTCTTGTGCCATCTCAGCATTCAAACCTAAATCCTGTGGAAATCTTCAATAAGAGACTGTTACTACCTTTGCCTAAAATTTGGTAATTTGTTCAAATTTAAAATTTATTTTCTAAAAAGTACAGTTTGTACATTCATTTAATTTGTTTTCATTCATGAAATGTTATTCAAACATTTTATTTCATCCACATCAAAATGACAATATAATTAGGAGGAAAACTAATTAGTTATTTTTTTCCAGGAATATAAAATTTTTAAATGTCTGTCTGTTTTCTCTTCTCCCTTCTTTCCCATTTTGAAGAGTGGCCAAGAAAAATTAGCCACTGTTACATAGAATGGGAAGAAGACTCTATCTTTGACTCTCTAGCTGTCCAATAAAGTCGTTTTTCTTTTTTATGTGGGTAAGACTTCCTATCACTATTCTCTTATCACTCACATTCTCTTTTGCAGAAATATTTAAAAGGGAACAACATTTTGGTTGCCTGTTTGACAACCTCTTAGGGTGTAGGACACAGGATTTGTGAGAGAATCTACACAGTTGCAGTACAAAGAACAAACTAATGCACACAGCAATAATACAATCATATTTAATAATACACAATAAACATAAAAGAAAACAACGTTCTTTATGTTCTGAACAGTTAGATTTATATGACAGGGTGCAGGAACCACAGAGCAGTCTTTGTCTAAGGCTTCACTTTGAAGTAAAGTGAGTTTTTTTTTTTCTTCCGTCTTGTCTGTGCCGAATGCTGCGGAGAAAATCAAGGACGTTTCTCAGAACTTCACCTCTTTCCTTTGTAAGCAGCTGAAGCTGACTAATTTCAGTGGAGATAACTCTTTTCAAATGCTAACTCCTGCAAATTACAGTTAAATGCTGCAAAAACCTTTCAGTCATTTCAATTAAATGAACTCGGATAGAAAAGTGAAGGTTGTGTATAACCTAAAGTGGTGCTGATGTTTGGTGATATACCAAGAATCCCTGCACAGTTCCATAAATAACTACAAAGACGCTATTGAACTGCAAAAGTTGTTTCATGTGTGAAATAAAAAGATGTAGAAAAACATCAGTGATTCCAACACATGGCACGGTCAAAATGTTAAGCACATATTCAGTAATTATATGTCTATAATGAGTCTAACAATTATAGATACCCCTAGTAAAGAGGTGAACATAAAGAACCAGTTTTATTTTGTGCTTCAGTAGCGTTATCTAATAGTTAAGAAGTCATCATCTTTGACATTTGAATCAAATGTGTGCATTGAAAATGCCTTAATGACATTCATTAAGGAAATGTGATGAATGTTAATGTGTGTAGAACTTGATTTTGTGAAAAGCATTTCTTTTTAAATGTGACAATTTCTCCTACAAAGAAGTATAATAAAATCAAAACATGAACTGTGTTACAGTTATAAGTGTTTTTTAAGTTTATTTTTTGTACGTTTACCAGAAGTGCCAATAAATCCATGTTCAAAGAGCTTTTGAACTAATAGGAGAATGTAGAGTTATATTTAAAATTAGAACATAATGAGTCAGATTAACAGTACTAAAATCACAACCTCTGAAAAGGTATTAAACAAATTTTAGTTAAGTTTTGGATTAAACATGCTGAAGTAATATTTTTATCTTAACTGTCGTCATTTATAAGCTGAAAGTCTTCATCATTAACATAATATAGCATAGTGTATATAATGGGTTTCACATAGTGAATTGTTTTACTGAACCAAAATAACTTTTCAAGAATATTTCCATTTGTTGAAGATGAATTTATTTAGCTCGTTTTAATTGCAATCTGTTGTTATGATCCTGGGTGTTTGAGGTTTTGGTTCCATTCATGTTTCTGTTTTAATGAGTTACTCGTTATTGGTTCTTCTTATCGTGTTAATAGCAGTTCATTCCTTTATTTTAGTGTATTCATTCATTTCAAACGTGAGTCAATAGCATGTTAAGTATTATTGCACCAGCTTCTCAAGCTGAATTTTCTTTTGCGTATTAGACATACTCTTCAGAAAAACTCAATGAATAGGGAAGTTTTCTGCAAAAAAAAAAAAATTTGAAACTATGTTGTGCAAATAAAATCTGCACACAAAGAAATCCAAGATTCCTTGTTTGTGGGAGTCCATGGTATTAGAAATTTAAAGATTGTACATTTAAGATGCTCCAAAGCTTCTCACAATGGGAAACGCAGGTGACCAGAAGCCAAATTGAAGCAGTGCAATCTGAAGTCTTTAAGTTTGATAATCTGTTGCCTTCCTTATCTGTGTACTTGGACTGCATGACACTGGAATATCTTGCGACAGCAATAATAATGGTTAATATTGTGATGGTCAGTTGCAAATCTATGTGTCTTTTCTTATTTCCTCTCTTCTTCATCTGCACTTCATACACTTTAACGTTGTGGGCGACACCATTTGTGTCCAGTAGGAGCATCTGCTGCCATGAGACTCTGCCCAACTGACTAAAGATTACATTAGCATGAAAAATACAAGTTCATAAAACTTGGAATATGTTAGTCTCCAAACAGTCCTTTGTGTTATGAGGATTGCTGCGCGCTGATATTGTGATGACGGCGTATTGTGCAGTCCTACCATGTAGTGCGTTTACCAAGGTAATCAGGTATTTATGTGCCCAGAAACCCATGTTTTCATGAATAGTATCTTGTGTGGTTTGTGTTATGTTCCAGGTAGTCATCTGGCAAAGACGGGGTTTGCTCATGAGTAATGTCTTTATTCTCAGGGGTATAATAAAACTTCGACTCCAACGTGTGGGCACCAGAGCTGCAGGAATGAGCATTTTTCTGACAAAATGGTAGAACATGACATACTGGGAATGATGTGAGGTAAACTTAAGGAACATTGCCTTTACTGCTAGAACAGGAAGTCTCAGGGCAATATTCAGTCAACCTGATTTGGAGGTTTGTGTTGAAACATAAATGCTCCTTCAGGTGATAATTTCTTAACTGCAAAGTATGTGAGATACTGGTTTTCCTTCTCCTTCCAGGTAACAGCCTTTTGGAATGAAACTGTTTTTTAATGACTTCCAGTTCTGAAATAAAATTCAGTAAGGATTACCATGACCTGGATGAATGAGAATTGATACGGATGAATGCTTAGAATGAATTTATAAAGTTTAAGCTAAACGTCTGTTCTAATCCATTTTTATATTCTTGGTGACTGATATGTTTCTTGGGACCGGAGGCTGCAAATGTAAAACAAGGATATTAAATAATGCACACGAGTATAAAAGTTTGTATATCACTGTGAAAGATTTTGAGAACGTAAAACATATGTTGGTGTCAAAAGCAACGACTGAATTTTTCAACATGTTTACTATTTGTTTGTGTTGTCTTATAAATATTAGAGTTTCAGATTTATCTGGCTGTTCCCAAAGTCCGAAAGTAACGAAATGGAAAAAAGGCAAAATGCCACAGGGCGTGTTAACGTAGTGGATTACTTTTGTAAAGAATTTTTACACAAAATTAAAGAGGAAAATATTCAGACATGAGATTAATATTCAGGCAGCGAGTTTAAAACATGCTCAGCTATATAATTATTCTCATGTTTTTATTCCATTGGAGAAATAATTATAGAAAACTAAAAAGCATATCTGGAGAAATGTTCATTTTGTCTTTGGATATGATGCATTTTTAACATTACCACTAACATGGTTATTACACATCAATATATTGAATCTGTTAATCGGATAAAATATAACTGGTAGATAATTATTAGAATGATATCCACATTTAAGCAATCGAGTTATTGAATCTCTTTTGTCTGTATGATATTTAATTATTGTTCAAGTTAAATTGTGCAAGATATAAATTACCTTTAAGGCCGGACACTTTTTAAAAAGATTCATCACGGTCCAACTTTACTAGACTTCAACAGTGTGTGAACTTTATCTCTAATCTTACTGATCATCTTTTCACTTTTCCTGATGTCTTACTACCATGACTAAGGCAAATTTTAACTTTGAAAATTAATCTGAGAATTGTAATTCCTGCTTTTATAGCAATTTGCTATATTTCTACAGTAAAACGTGACGGTGGCAGCATTATGCTTTGGGGTTTCTTAAGTTTCTCCTAAATTTGTTTTTTCAAGGCGAATAAAGTTGTTAATTTCTAATTTGTCCTAAAACACTGATTAATTTTCACCACAGACATGTTATCCTAGTAGGTTTGATCGTTGCATACCTTACTCTTCTTTCTCAACTTTTACTATCTGCCATGCGTTTGGGGAAAACCAAACATAAAGTAATTTAAAGTAAATAAATACGGTAATTAAAAAGGTGAAAGATTACCAAGAGAAACTCAGGCATATTGAATGCAATAAATTCTCTCTACATGCAGGGAGTTCCTTAAAAATGGCCTGTTTTTCAACAGCACCTATAATGGGTGAAATATCATAAGCGCTGACTGGCCTAAGCAGAGATCAGACGCAAAATAAAATCTTGTAATCAAGTTTTGTATCTGGAACTGACCAGAGGAAACCTCCAAACAGGAGATGTTATCATATCGCACAAATTTTGAGAACTTCTGTGAGGAAAAGAAGGAAATTATGCTAAGATGAGATTCTTTGTGCTGAAGCACTTCAACCAAGGGAGACTGAATGCTGTAACTCACATCAATAACAATAGTTTTAGTTCAAGAGTGTGCCCATCTTGTGTATGCAAACAAGATTATTGCACCTTTTTTATTTGATATATTTCCCCCTCATTGTTTTGGTTTTATTTGTAAAAGAGCATCGCAGGATACATTCACACACAAAACCTCCGTAAACATCAAACTGAGAATTGTCATTGAAGAGCAGAGAAAAGTTCCTTCCAGTGGAAAATAGCATTCCTCTTCATATCCTAACACTTGTCTCTTTGTTTTCTTCAAGCCTCAGGCTGTAGACAAACACATGCACAGCAGTGTGTGAGTGATCAGAATAGGGAATGAGGTCTGTGGCATTGTACACCTGACCTCCTTACAGCTGAGCCTTGTAACAATATCCTGGTGCCCCATGCTGTTGTACCGTGTCAAATGACTGGAGTCTTCTACTGCTCCTCTGGGGATGTAGATGACTGATGTATTATTTCATTTTTCTGCAGGCTGAATGTGTTCGATTTTGTTTTGATTAATGTTGTTGCTTCTGGCTAAAAGACCAAATATTCAGCAGGAGCAATTCAGTGTTTTGGCAACATATTGTTTAAAGGTTTGGAGAATGGCAAATACCCAAACATTAACTACAGAAGGAAAAAAGGAAAAAACGGCAACCTGCGTATGAGCAAGGAAAGAACAAACAGAAATATGATGTCAGAGGTTCATTTAGAGAAATAAGTCATTTCACTTTGCAGTATTTAGAACAAATTGAGCCTAACAAATAACATGCATGGTGAACAATGACAGTCTTGTAATTTTTTGTATGCTGAAAAAGAGTCTTAATACAATAATTTCTACAACACACAGCATATTGTCAAACATATTCCCTTTTCTGTCTTCAAACACATGTAAACTTCAGAGATGCCATTTGCACCTACAACAGCTTCATTTCTTCCAGGAAGGGTCCCCAAAAACTTTAGGAGAGTGTTTACAGGAATTTTTTAGCCATTCTTCCAGAAGTGCGTGTGCGAGGTCTAACTCTGATGTTGGACAGAAATACTAGATTGGGCCTTTTATCAGGTTCAGGACAGGATTCTGGGAAACCCGTCGAGTTATTTCATACCGAAGTCACACAACCATATCTTTATGAAATGTGCTTGCGTGAGCGTGAAATTGACCAAAATGTTTCCTTAATGCTAAAGATTAGGGAGTGTACTGGAACTAGGGGACTGAGCCCATTCTCCTGAGAAACAACACCATGCCATATTGCCCTTTGCACCAAACTTTACCCATGAGACTGCACAGTCAGGTAAGTGTCGCTCTCCTGGCAGCTGCCAAAACAAGACTCATCCATTGGACTATCAGACAGACGCATGATTTGTAACTCGAAGATAACACATCTCCACAGCTCCAGAGATGTAAGGGTTGGATACAGTTGCTTGGGAATAGGAATGCATTATGCGAAGCTCTCTACAAAACGTTCTTGTGTTATTCTAGAGATTTTCAGGTAAAAAGCAATCCGTAGTGCTACGCTTTGCTTCATCCAGACAGTCTGGACTCTCAACGATTGAGAAACAATTGCTTGCTGGAGGCGTGGCCTCTGCTGAAGTTTAAATTTTACCCAGTCTCTAATGTTTGCCTGTGACGTATGTAATGCATGTTCACAGCATTGCAGTCAGGTATTTCAGCTTCCTAAGCTACACTTTCTTTTATGCTCTGAAACAATACACAAATGAGAGTCTCATTCCACAGAAAAATCATTGAATAGGCGAATCCACTGCATATGCCGTTGGATTTCACATTGACTTCAAAGTTTCTGGAGATTTCTGTGGAATTTTCTGACAAGGAAAACAATGTCAGAATCATGCTGGGATGTACTGCCAATGCTACTGCTTGCTTGTTCATACTAACTAAACAGAAGCAGTGTAACATTGCATCGTGAGAGCTGTCAAAGAGACTGCCAGCCGAACAGAGTCGAGAGACTGACAAAGGCATTGTGTCTAGAACAGCGATTCTTGACACTCCAGTTCTTGCTTCAACACATACATTCATCAAATGCAGTGAAACACTGTTCTGTCCTTTTGCATTACCAAAACCATATTCACAGGTATGGAAACAGCAGTAATGCTGCCCTGAATGGCAAATGTTAAAATGGTCATACATACCTAGAGTTTAAAGTCATTATTTTTATTAAGTGAGGACATCCCAGCAACATTGATTACTCAGAATTTAATGAAGTGTTCAAAAGGGTCATAAAATAATCTATTGCAAATCCAAACACACAAAGCTTTAAACCAGTTCTACTCCGGGGCGTCCAAAGAGGAATGGACAAAAGTGTCCTTCTAGATGGGCAGGGCTGGGAAAGACCCCTTAAGACATTCAGCATCAAGTCTGGCTCTACAAATTATTGACTGAACACACACATAGTCTGACTACTATTTCTACATTTGTGTTTGAAACATTTAGAAAAATGCCTTATTTTTCCATTTGACAGATTTTCTCCACATTTTATTGGTCTATTATATAAATCCCCCCAAAAAACAGCTTGAAATTTCCAGTTGCAGTGTGGTGTGCAGGACAAGGTACAATTTAAACAAAATAAATGCAAAACCCAGGGTTGTCAAAGAGATCTTTCTTTTCTCACTTGCTTGTCCTTCTTCTCTTCAACTTATCATTTTACCATCAGCAAAAGCAAAACACAATCCTTTACATTTCTTAAAGCTACTGACTGAAGTGGGTTTAAATATGACACAAAGTAGAACAAGTGGATAAATCTCTCCCTTTTCATCTAAAGCCCAGTGAAGAGATGAATCCCCCCTGGCTGTCTCTGCAGCCTAAAGTCAAATATATGTTGGGTTAAAATCTCAGATGAAGAAAGCGTAAAGAGACCCTAATTTGAAGTGAAAAAGAGGGGGAGGGCACGTGGACTTCAAGGCTTTCTTAGCTTCCCCATCCACTTTTGTTGGCAGCTAACTGGAGTAATTGGGATGTGGATGAGACAGTGATCAAACGAAACCTTTGCACCTCCATCACTGTTAATGAAAGCTCAACAAGCAAATACAGAACCGCCAAGCCCTTTGTAGTCACACAAGTATATGTGTTTGAATGTGTCTGTGGAAGCACGCCTGTTTGTGAGAGTGTGTACTGTAAGTGTGGCTGCACAGATCCGCTGTGATTGCTGTGGTTATTTTTAAGGCAATTATTTTGTTTTTTGGCAGCGTCAGTCAATCCGGCGTTATTCAGACTGACTCGGTCTGCATTCAGATAAGTCGTCTAACAGCACAGATACAAGGAGTCAAGATTTCTCACTGTCTGTGTGTGTTTGCTCAGTTGGCTTATCGCTTTGGAGGCAATGTAACACCTCAGGGGGTTTGAATTCAATTATCAACAAAATTATAGAGAAAAACAAAATTCACAATGTGTTTATTTCACGGAAAAGTAATTATTCTAGACTCTGGGGGATTTAGATAAAGAACAATACTCTGTGCCTTCTAACATTGTTACTGCTGGGGTGTGTCAGTCTGCGTAAGACTCTTGAGAGATGAGAAGTAGATTTGGGAAGAGGGGATAAAAAAACTTTGTTGACAGTGGATTTTCTGAGCTCTAGTACGTGTCTGTCATGTATTAATAGTTTCTGCTGTTGAAACTTGTTTCATTCTTGACTGAAACATGCATAGCAAGAAACAAACATGTAGTGTGAAGTGTCCCTGCACACGTTTTCAACAATATGTTCATGTTCTGCATGTTTACAGTTCTTCCCACTTTTGGATGGAAGGATGGATAGAAGACACATACAATATCAATACCAAGAAAAACTTTTTGCAAAAATATGATTCTGTACAACTCATCTTAAAAACAAACATTAGTCAGAACAAAAATGTAAAAACTAGGAAACTGCTACAATCGTTTTTGGATAGTTGTGAGTGCCCGTGAACTAATATTTTATAGAAACATCTTTTAAAGTGCAAAGTTATAGCTTGTTTACTGTTAATGTTTTTCATTCCAGTGTTTCTATGGCTGGTAGATTCAGAAAGAGAAGTTAATTTTTATAGCAACTTTTGCAAATATTCACAACATTCCTCACAAAAGAGATTATAAATATCAGAGCCTGACTTAATTAAAATGCGGATAAAAATCTGACAAGCTTGCTTTTCACTGCTCTTTTCTGCAAGGTTTTTTAATGTGTCACTCTTGTAATCCTGCGATACACGGAAATTTACTATTAGGCCTGAGCAGCTGTGTCCATCGAAGTTCTTATAAATAATAACCATCCTTTCAAAGAAATAGCTGGGAGCCAAATGCAGCAGCTGAATGACAGAAAAAAGAAGCATTTCTAAAATAAAAAAAATCCTTATCGTTAGATTATTACCAACAACTCAGCAATGTCTAACTCTAATGAGTGTTAACATTATAGCTGCAGGAAACTGAGCAACTGAGAAACAGTGTTGTGTGCTGAGCCACTGCTTTGTTCTAAATGGCATTAAGAGGGAAAGCAGGTGAAAAGTAGTGAAAAGCTGTTGTACTACAGCAGTACAACAGGCATAATCTAATAATCAAATACTGCTTAGTTGGTACAGATAGAAGGCTTAATATTTAGTTTCATAAAACAGCCTCCTTGAACTGACAGCTTAGCTTTTACACAACCTAAATGAAATCACCTCTGAGAACCTCGTTACACACACTGCAGCTTCTCAATTCCAGTAGTTGACCTGCGTCTCTCCACAGTGTAAGTCTGTCAGCGCTCCCACTGGGAGGCTAAAGGCAGCAACAACCAGTGTGATGTCTCTGCTGTCACTCGGTGTTTGTTCAAGTGTGTCTGAGTTTCTTTCTCTGTGTATTACTTCATATGTTTGTCTCAGCATGTTTGATGTTTCGCTTAAGTGACAAAGAGAAACACTTCTGTCACATACAGCCGGGGCATTAACTCTTTTCCGCCATACTGCGCAGCCATCTGTTCCTCAAACTAACCCCCAGTGGCAACATGTGTCACAAACTGTCACTGACACTGTAATGAAATCTTTCAGAAACTCATGCTGTGGACAATACTTGGTAGATTCCTTTAAATGTTACAAACAAGTAATTGTTGATAGGTCAGTTTGCATTTGGTAAGCAGACACTAATGTAGTTGGAGCATTTTAGCACACTGTAAAGGCATTTAAATTCAGTTAAATTCAATTTAATTTATATAGAAAGGCAGAATTACATACAAATACATTCAATCCAGTTATATTAGCCTCAAATATAGTTGATCATAAAATCCTGATGGATAACAAGTTAACTAAGAAAGCTCAATAAACAGCTAGATGGGAGGAGGCAGAAAAGAAGACATGAGACTGGACCTGGAGTACTTTTAATAAAGAAACCAAGATGCCAAAGAACTGAGGCAGGAGAACTTTCTATGGGAAAAAAACACTAAGGACAGTGAATAATTTTGTCAGTCTTCTGAAAGCAAAAAAGAGATGCATGTAAACAGAGAAGCACTGAGCTAGGAGTCCTTACTAAATGGAAATAAAAAATAACTATGGCTAGATGTTGGCAGCAACAGGTCCATCGGTGCTTTCTTCCTTGAAAGAGAAACCGTAAAGTACAGAAGGACAGAGGCAGTAAGAAAAACAACAACAGCACACTTTGTTAATGACAGCATGAGTTTATTGTGGTATTTTACTGTGTTTTGTGTGTAACATAGCACAGCATTGGCAACATTCTCGTACTTGCGGGATCTGTCCCTACAAATCCTGAAAATTCACTTTCAACTTGTCCTTTTCACTCTCAGGGTCTAGATGAGCTTTTCTTCCTGCATCAGCTACAAAAATCTCATCAGCAATCAGAAAACTGCAGCTCAATCTTTTCCAGGCAAAATTTAATTTATCCAATATGCAGGTCTGTTTGGGTCGTGTCATCAATTTTCCACACGCGCTACAGTCATTCAGACTCTGTCACTGTTGAAATTAAAATGCGAGTATATAGATATAAAATGGGTTTTTATTTTATCAGTTTAATCTGCCCTAATATTTAATAAATAAAAGACATAAATTGTGTTTTTTTTTATTTACTGTGAATTAAAAAAAAATTAATTCACATATTTTTGTTAGTACTTTCTCAATTGTCAACTGTATGTTGTTTTTACAACTTTATATTTTGTGTATTTATGATGTAAAGCACTTTAAACTGCCTTGTTGTGGAAATAAACTTGTGACGGAGAAGCCGTCACGAGCTGTGACGCAGTCCCACAGTAAAGCCCGACATACAAGCACACACGCAGTTGTCATATCCATCCTAGCTTGTAATTCTCAGTGTCAAACATTTTCCCGGTTCAGATATTCAAACAAAGTTATTTCCGGGTTAAAGCGTGCGGGAGGAAATCGCGTGATGGCGTATTGACGTCATTAGGACGAGTGTTTTCTATTAAATTGAGGATTGTATTTTTAGTCACGGTTTCTCTTTTTCAGTATTATGAATAATTTATTTATTTTGTATACTTTTATATGGGTTTACTTGAGTTAGGTGTAATTTAGTTTTCATTTTTGTACTTATTTATTTCTGGTTTTGTCTTCTCGGTGGCAGTCTTAGGCTATAAAAGAGGGCTATGCAACACAAGCAGTCAGTCTGAGTTTATCCTCCAATATGTCGCCCTGAAGGCGATGGACGTTTGAGCTGCTGCTGTTTATTTTGTCTGTTTGTTAACCTGCCTGGATGTCCATTGTAAATAGGCTGCAAAGTTTCTTCTTTATTTTCACCTGAAGATGAGCACAGTGAATACCATCTGAAATGAATTATGACATTGGCCTGTCATTTTTGTCCAAGTCATAACAGAGCCCCATCACAGATAGATTGATGTTTATCTTGTTTTAATTGTGGTTTATAAAAATAATATTCATAAAATATTTAATTGCATCGTGTTTAACAAACACGATTCAAAAATGTTGCATTCTGAAATTCCACACCCTGATTTCAACGACAAACGCATAATGAGTACAAGTTATTATTACTGCAAGGGTAAATAAGACCATTTTTTGTGCATCTTTTAAGTCTGTCAACCAGTTCGTTGCACAAAAGAAAAAAAATCCAACACATTCTTTCCTTGTTTTGCTTAATTTTGGTACATAAATATTGGTAAACTATTTAACAAACATGATGCTTTTTGTGTCTGCAGCAGCAAAAGTTCTGCAATAACACACAGATGAGTCTGACCTGTTGTGCCTGCAATGGTTCAAAAAGTGCAGCTTCTTTTTCCGGTTCCTCCACCAGCCCAGTTTCAACCTGTAGGCTCTAAGAGGGATGCTATGTTCACTCCATCACATGCTGACAGATCATTTCCGTCAGGAGTGATGGGATTGCGGGGCAGATGCCAAATTTCATCTGTATTCAATCATGAGCATTTAAAGCATGAGCTGTCTGACTGAAGTCAGGCAAATCAGAAGCAACCATTTATTAATGGTTCTCAGTTTTATCCAATTCAGGAGTTATTGTCTTACTCCAAACAAGTACAAAGACACCACAGTGAATTCATGATGTAATATTTAAGGAAGAACTTTACGATGGATGGAGAACTAAAGGAGGAGCAGTGTGTGGTATACATGATTTGTGCAAGTGTGTGTGTGTGTGAAAGAGAGAGGACTGCCTCCTGGGAGTTTCCCTCACTCAGCAGTAATGAGCTGTGCAGGCAACATTTTGCTTATAGGCCTATAAACAACGCACTTATTAAGATGGAAGTCGCCTCGGGCAACCAAGGCTAATTCGGATATATATGCAAGGATTGAGTGCTTTCGGAGGATGGCGTGTGTGTGTGAGTGTGAAAAGCGGGAGGCTGGATCCAAGTCAATCAGGTTGCATGCAGTTAAAAAACGATGACAGACAGAGCAGTCTGCAGAGCGTTTGCACCCATATTTGGAGTGATGTGTACAGAGTTGGAGATAATGACACGGTGGATGTTTGTGGATGTAAAGGGGCAACAGAAAGTGAGTTCTGCAGAATAACAGCGACAGAAGGAAAGCCACCAAACGAGAGAGACTGACAGAGTCAGACATAACGGGTATGTCAAGGAAGAAGGGACGCATGCAAACAGAAAGATTTGGACACTGAAACAGAAAAAGAAAGTGGCAAAGCAGTCACAGATGGAGATTAAAATAGAGAGCCGGTGAGTCAGACGTGGAAAGAGGGGCAGAAGGAAAGAATGAGTCACAAAGATAAAGGGAAGTTTCTAGAGAAAAAGTGAAACATACAGAGGGTTTAACCGAGAGAAGATGGAGACATAAGGACAGAAAAACTAAAGAAAAGAGGCAAACTGTTAGCGTTAGAGGGGGACCTGAAGTGGAAGCTGAGGAGGGCAGAGATGAAAAGAGAATAAAAATCACTGTGTGGTAAGAATGTTAGATTGAACATCAGAAGCAGTAGTTTTTTTTTATTTCCAAGTCTTCCTTTTGCAAATATCTAAGCTGTTCAACAGATGTTATTGTCTGGTCTTCAAACATTCTTTGTCTCTTTATAATTTTACTAAAAAGAAGCTGGTTTCCTTCCAATTTTAAAGTTATTTATTTTTTACAAGTTTGCATGTATAGCACCTGAAATATTATATCCTACCAAATATTGCAATGAAATTGGAATCAGGAATGATTCAGCATATTGTGCAGCTCAGCTCTGACCTGCGACTCGTTCATGTTCTGCTTTCTTCACTCTGCATACAAAGGTGTTTTTGTCACTCTTACATTGGAAAGCAATTAGGATAAATAAATTAGGCCGTTTATTTTCCAAACACCTTCCTGGAAATTTTTCCATTCCTGTAAATTTTTCTCTTCCGCTGGCACCGACTTAACTGTAGGTCTGCTTAATCTGATTAATCTTCTAATGTCCTGGCTAGACTGTTTTTTTTTTGGTTTTTTTCCCCCTTTTCCTTGTCACCCTGAGTAAATTAACATCTGGACAGACTTTTTAACTGAATAGCTTATGGATTCACTGACATTTGCATATTTTAAACTATGTATTTTGGTGCCGACAATAAACATTTCTAAGGAAACCAGTTTGGCCGCATTTGGCCAGACTGGAATTCTGTAACACAGTGGTTTTCAAATATTTACAAAAGTAGCAAATCACAAAGTAGAGAGAAAGAGATTTTTAAAAAGTGACAACCACTTTGACTTTAACTTTTCTCATAAAAAGAAGCCATGAATTGAAAGATCAAAAGGTTTTTCACTCACCTCAAACTAGATTGCTGATATAACCCAACGATTTCCGCAGTAAATCACCTGCACTTTTGACCATTTGTACCTTTTTAAATCTTTCACATGCGCACGGCACTGTGCAAACCTTTTTGGTGAATATGTCACTATATGAAAATTCAGGCTAACCTGTTCTTCACTTGTGTTACTCTGAACTGGAACACGTTTAATTTGGGTTGGATGTCATTCTTGGATCCAAGTTCTGACTTCAGAGGAAAATGGATGACAGGGAAAGTAGTCACCGCTGCTTGTTCTTCTTTCACTGCCATCTGCTTTAGTTTAAATTGGGAGTTCCTGAAAATGACTCTGCTGCACTTCTGTGAAGACGGAAAGATAAATGTGATTGAACAAATAACCTTTCTGCCTGATACCTCACCATTATAGTTCATTTGTTTGTCATTAGCTTATGAGAAACTGATACCATTGATGTCATTTTTCTGAGTTTGAAAACCATGGCTGTATTCAATACTGACTTAGAGGTCTGTGCAATGATTTGTGCACAAAAACTCAGGAAAGGTTAAAGAATATTTATTTACAAAGGAATGTGCAAGGCGATCAGCAGATTCTTCTCTGGAACAGCCTCTTAGCCAAACTCTGCAGGAAATACAAATGAGTAATGAGGGCAGCAGGAGGAAATGTTGAGAATGAAGGTGAGGTTTGAACTAAATTGATTTTTATTTAAATGAGCTCATATTAATGAGCTTACAATATTTTTGTAAAACTACTGGATTTAGCAAAATGCTAATTTTCACAATGAAATGACGTTAGACTTACATACCATTTTTAGTAGGACACTCAGACACTTGACATGAAATCAGTCATTTCCATTCACGCACACATTTACATGCTGATGATGACAAGCTACTGTGGCTGTAGTTCCTCATTAAATGATGGAGGTGGATTCTGGGAGTCGCTACCGCAGAGACTTAAAATCCAGCATCTGAACTTTTCTGAGAACCAGGAAAACACAAGTTGTCATTTTACCGGGAACTCTCACCTGCAGGACTGTCTAGTGAAGAAAACCTTACGAAGACAGTGAGGTCTTAAGATGCCACAAAGGTTGTCCCTCCAAACATGGCTAGGTGCCCTCCCACACTTTAGGCTGCTTTTCAGAACTAACCATTGCAGAGACAGAAGTTTGCACATGTACAATCCAGAGAGCCAGTCAGTCAGTTAGGAGAGGCAGAATGTTGGTTGGACAAAAATCAAAATCTTGAGACATAACTGGTTTCCAGAGTCAGAGTAAGAGTTGCTCACAGCACAAAGAGGAAGAAAGCAAGAGGCGGTTGTCAGGGAAACGTCATGGACATGGCCTGTTCAAAGATTATGACATAAATGACAACAAACAATCCCACACTGAGTTAAAGTAAAGAAAGAGTTAATATGGGCTGTAGCACAGGTGAGAACAACGAGCTAATCAGCAGGTAAAGAAGGGGCTGTGAGCAGAAAGACCACGATTCACATCGCAAAACATTTATTTTGGATTTTCCTACGTCTTTCCAGTGGTGGAGTCTCTGTCTTGTGCTCAGGTTCGTCTCTACGCCGATGATGTAACGCTGATCTGCTAGCTGACATCAAAGGACGTCTGACTGCAGATAAAAAGGCCGGAGGAATGTGAGTTCAAGCAGTCAAAGATCTAATTAAGAGGAGTATAAAAGAAGATCAAAACTCAAAAATAAATATGTGTTAAAGAAGCGGACATTAATAAATAATACAACCAAGATCAAAGCTAGCACAAATGAGTATGTATTTAAAAAGTCCTCAGATTCTCCTCAGACCCTATTAGGTTTTGATTTGTGCTTTTTCCCCTCCATCAAGGCAGAGCTCAAGTGGAGTTTATGGTGTCAAGTGTGCATATCTGTGTGTGTCAAATAGGTGAAATGAAATTTCTCTTCGTAAGCACTGAAATGTCACAGGAGATTAATTTTTGTCTGCTGCCTGAGATAGTGAAGCGGTCCTCTGCTGACGTTTGATCATTCAAGGCAATGAAAAGACAGTAGTGTGAATGTGTGTGAGAGAGCGCGAGTGACGGATGAGAAAGGAGATTGCCAGATGTTTTAACAAGATCATTTAACTTTATTAAAACATCTGTTTTACATTTCTCTTTTTTCTGCATGTTTTTTGTTGCACTGCAACATACGTTTTCCTCCAGATGTTCTGCCAGCAGATGATTGCATTGCTAACAGTGCTCAGAAATATGAAAGTGTTTAACGTTGGTTCTCTCCTTCTTTTTCTTTCATAGCTGTACGTGTCTTTACACAAACAAATGCAAGCTGATAAACAAGCTCATAAGCGCATGCTTGTGTAAACAACTGTGCACACATCAACACAAACACTCTGCTGCAGTTTGCACATTCATGCTTACTTGCATAAACAGAATTTAATATGCAAATACATGCATGCATGCAAATGTACGCACGGTCACCCCCGTGTACTGTGACACAGACAACACACACTTTGCACGTTTGTACGAGGCAGCAGCAATGAAAATGCATGGGCAAACATATGCAGAAAGTAGACCAACTCATGCACATGCTACTGCTGCCATATGCACTCCTTCGATCCCCCTTTTTTACTCTCCATCACACACACACACACATGCCGATATACACACACACACACACAGAGTGAGAAGATAGACATTTACGTGTGAAGTCGCCAAGCTTGTTTCCATGGAAACCTGAGAGGCAAGATGCTAATGAAAGCCTGTGACTGTGTAACTATGGGAAACATTTACCTGTACACCTGTGTTTGCTAAAACACGCTGCTTAAATCCACGAGAATGTTCTAAAGTTCACCGGCTGATTCGGGTTTAATAAACAAGAAATACTTTTCATTAGAGGTGACAGTTCTGTGTTCCTCATCATCAACAGTTGATCTTAATTTTGCAACAATTAAACACCTAGATTTTATTAAAGCTTTCACAAATCAGCGAATAATAAATTAGCCTCAAATGCCTTATGTTTTCAGTCGCCTAATGTATTCACATTTTGTCACTCGTGTACAACTGAAGTGGAGAGAAAATGATGCATGTTTTTAAATTTTTTATAAACTCTTGACTGTTTTACCTCTAAGTAAAAGTCAGATTTCTCATCACTCCCACTTGCCACCTTATTAATGTTATTTCCTCGCTGGAAGGTGAACCTTTACCTGAGTCTCATGTATCTTGGAGTCTTCAAGAGTTGTTTTCGAAGAATGCCTGTGCTCATTATCTTGTGACCAGTTTCCCTGTCCCTGTTCAGAAAAAGGCTCCTCACCACCACTATGCTTTATCGGTGGTTTCAGGATGATATATCCTCTTTTCCACACGTAGCATTTATATACATCCCAAAAAGTTAAGTCATTGATCTCATCTCTTTTCCCTTCTTGGCTTTTTGCATTTTTCCATAAAGGCCAGGTTTGTGTAGTGCAGAACTAAAACATTTACTTTCAGCACACCGCTCTGCCAAAAATAGGAATAACTGCACTTCTTTAGCCATTGGCCTCTTGGAGGATTCTCTGGTTGTTCCTTTCTTTGCTGAGCCTGCCGGTTCCGGGGGAAGATCATGTCTTGGTACGTTCACAGCAGTTCCATATGCTTCCTATTTTCAAATTATGGACTTGATGGTGGTTTCTTATAACCTGACTCTGCTATAACAATCACACCTTTCTCTGCTGTGTTCATTGGTCTTTATGCTGCTGTTTTATTCTCTGTTCCCTAGCAAATCTCTGAAGACTTCACAGAACAGCTGTAAATTATAGACACAGAATCTCTTAACTATTGATGTAAGTTCTGAAGGAAACTGGCAGCACTAAACAACTAAACAATTATTTGCTACTTCGTGTTGATTTGTTACATCCCTTCTAGCTTTTATATGATGAAATATGAAAAAGTTGACGGTGAATGGATACTTTACAACACACTGTAGTTTTAAGGACTTGGACTGCCTTTTTTTTTTTTTTTTCTTGTTATCTCACTTCCTGAACCGCTCCTATTTGTTGCATGTCACTCAGCAAATTTACTGAACATTATAATAAAACAAAAATTAAATTGACTCAAAACATTGTCTTAAAACAATGGTCAAGTTTACTGTATATCACCTGATTTCACATGTGAACATCAGGGATATATGTGGAAGCAATCCAGGTGTTCCAGGCACATCCTGGAGCATCCATCCAAAACAGTGGTGAAGCAGAGACCCTACAGATTTATTACAGTGCATGACCGAAACTTGATGGAGTTGGGTCTGGTCAGATTTTGGATTAGATCAAGCTGAGTGATTATATTGAGAAGTTTTAGGGCACATGGTTGGTACCAAATAAAAATAAATGTGTTCTGTTGCATCCAGACTGCAGCTCTGAGTCTGGAGACCTTCACTTACCAGTTTTGATTGACTGAAAGATGCTCCATCAACTGCCTGCAACACTGTTGTTCTACTCATTTTGCTTCCTAAATATAATATCCATCACTGTTGTTGCAAGTTACCCTAAAATTTTGCAATTCCTTTTGAATTCTCAACTTTTTGAGTATTGAAATTTGTAAAAAAATGTATATATTTTTAATATCACCCTGTGATTAGAGATGTATAGATATTTCTTCTTTAATTCAAAATGTGTTACTTGGTTTTAAATCCAGGGAGATTTTAGGAATAACTGCTCATTCCAGTTTGGTTCATCTCCCGATGACTAGCACTTCTCGCCAGACAAACCTGGTTCTCAATGCAACAAATTCTTGAAATTAGACAATTTTCTTGTGTGGGTTGCAGCACTTGAATAAGTCTCTCAGAGAAGCTGTGAAATAGTTTTCTCTATTTCTCCAGGTGAGTGAGCATTGGAGGAGATAAGCCTGTCACAGTTTCCCTGCAGACTGAAGCGCAGGGAGCACATCTCAAACAGCAGGACAACTGGCCAGCAGCGATAGCCAGCCAACATCACCGTGAGAGGACCGAGGAGCCGCTGGTGTGTGTGTGTTTGTGTGTGTGTTGGGAGGGGGGATGCATCAAAAACTGGGCTTGCTTTCAGAGGATCTAAGCCACTCAGCAGCAGTATCTGTGACAGAGCCGGCCTAATTGTTTTTGCTTCCAAACAAGATTCTCTTTGTTTTCAAAGCAGAGAAGAAAATGGATGATTGATGGAAGTGAGCCGTGGGTGATGATGCTTCTGAGGTTTTACTGGAGGGTGGAAGGTTGAAAAATTGCATTAAAAGCCATTTGTATTCGCAATCTAAGGACTTGCAATGGCAACATTAAGCGGACAAAACCAATATGCTAGGCTGCATTATTCTGGTGTTTTATTAAGTTTGGTTGTCAGAACAAAGTTTCTTCCCCCTGTACGGATTTCTTCTCTTATACGTGGATGTTTTTAGATGATAAAATAACTTTTAATATCAGAACGTGATGGCCCAAGTAAATGCAAGATGTAGTTTTCAAATAATTTCATTTATCAGAAGAGAAAAGCAATCAACCAACTAACATTGTGTAAAAAAATAAAAAAAAAAAGAGGTATTTGCCACTTAACCTGACATGGATGGTCCATCTTTGGTGGCAAAAACTGCCATCATATGGATGTAAAAGCTAACATGCATGTAGGGAGGAAATCTGGTCCACTGTTGTTTATATGATTGTTTTAATTCAGCCAGACTGGAGGGTTTTCTAACATGACCATAGGCATCATAACCAGATTTAAGTCAGAACTTTGACTATACCATTCCAAGTTCTTAATTTTATTGTTTAATTTAATGTGGGTAGCTCAAGCTGACTTGTATTTCGTGGCCAGTATCAAGTGCATATTTGTTTCTGCCTCCTCCCATCTAGCTGTTTTTTTGTGAAAGGACAAAAATCCAAAGAGGGATGTCTGCATCACATAATGTCAGATGATGAATGGTTTTGAATCCTTGACCAAATTTGACTCCCAGTTTCAAGGCTGAGTGAGAGAGACTGTAGTGGCTGCTGCAGTTTACTGACCGTTTACTGTTTAGAGAGCAGCTGAAACACTGATCATTAATTTTCACTGCACTTAAAGCAAAGTGAAAAGTTTGACACAGCCATGCACATTTTTCTATAAGGTTTTCCTTCACATGATCAATAGGAATAACACTGAAATACATGATGAATGAATTTATCAAAGGGTCTTATCAAAACAGAGAAAGAAAATGCTAATGTTAGCCTAGCATGCCCACAAACTGCTCTAGTGTGTTTGGAGTGAGATATAAAAAAATTCTATGCTGCAGACATTTTTATTGATGTGTCTTCAAAACATTAAAGAAATGTATTTACTAAGTGAAGCCGTGTGGGAGCAGCATTAAGGCTATCACGCTAAAACTGGTGTTTGGGACAAAACAACAAATCAGAGAAACTACAGAATCGCTGGGAAGTGAATTAATGATATATGTCACAATGCTAATGTAGAATATGTGATACTAAAGTAATGCTTTAAAAATGCTTATTCAGGATTCAATGCAGGAGTTGTGAATCTGTATTGTATAATCAAATTGTATCTGAAACAGGCACTAACTTAAAAGCTTTTTTTTAATTATTATTTTAGTTTTCATTAAAGTTCCCACTCTGGCCCAAATACTTAAATCCACTTTTACTATAAAGCCATTAGGGGGATTCTGCATTCACATTAAACGGGGATATAAATCTCTATCACAGAGGAAAAACTCACCCGTCCTTCTTTCTTACAGACACCCACACACATTTTTTCCATTTACTCCCACATCATGCTCACAGTGCCGTTGGGTCTAATAAACATTCTCCGGGTTAATTATGCGTGCTGCCCGTTACATGACCATCTAGGTCAGAACTGACATGTGTAATTTTTCCAGCACTTATGAATTGAAGCCAACAGCTCACCAGAGGCTTGTGGGAAGCAGGTGACTGCTGGACACCAGCCACCCCAGAAGACTACGGGGGGCTTGTTCATATTTTGAAGTGGTCAGAAAAAAGAGGGAGATGTTCAATCATTAAATCATAAGGGGAATTTCTCAAAGTCATCTTCTGGAATGCAATTAAGTAAACTCTGGGGTGTCTTACAGTTTTAAAAGATCTGTGCTTTTATTGAGTAAAAGGGACACATTTAAAGTCATCCCACAGCTGGTTTAAGTATATCCCAGCTGTGACAGGACCAAATCTGAGTGCTAATATTAATTTCACCATGACCTTGTATAGTCAAGTATGCAAACAGAAACCTTCCAAACGAGTTCTGAATTGAGTAAACATGAAAAAGGTCAGATATGTGAGCATAACTGCATACATGAAATATGTCTTAGCCTCGGAAAATTGCAGCAAAATTTAATGGAGCTGATTTTGTTCAACATCACTGCCCAAGCTGTAAGCAGTTCAGGCTAATGCTAATGTTTTGGTATATCCTGATGTATCAAACCGACACCTCACATCAATAACTTTGAAAGCGGATTGTAAAGATTTTATAGTAACTAAATAAAGTTCTGTGATGTTTTAATGTTATTATTTTAAGGAGCTATGAAATAAGTTTTGAGGCTGTCAAGAAAATTTTTTTCATCTGCAATTTTTTTTCTTGACGCAGGAAGAGGATTAGAACCACTGAATTAAAAAAAGGAATTCTGACTTTAATCAGAATTTGTTTTTTTTTTTTCATCCACATGATGAAAATTATCCTCTATTTTATATCAGAATTAATTCTGGACTAGTGTGTTTTCTTAACTAGATCATATTGACATGGTTAATACTACATTCATAGAAATTAACAAGTTAACCAGAACAGTACATTAGTTGTAAATTTGGATGATTTTATGATTAAATAAAGCTGCAGGCCAAAAGTTTGTATTTTACATTCAATTTGCACACAGTATCATACTTTCATTGGTAAACCTTACAGTATAAACTATGTTTATATAAGAAGTCTTATGTCACAACAGTTTTCCTCAGCTTTTTCACTTTGCTCAGGTTTTTCTTTCTTTCAAAATATTCTCTTCTGGTTTGGTAATAAGTGCATGGCATATGAACAATATGCAAAACTGTCAATTTAATCTAAGATATTATTTTTGTTTTGTTAGCATTTACTCAGCAATGGTTTGGCATTGACAGAAATACAAGATTTGACAGCTTAACAAATTAAATTAAACCACAAGTATGAATTTGTCCTGGACTTACACATGAACACACTCAGAAAAAAGCACAAACACTAAAGATTACCCCCTGAAAAAAAATTCTCCTCTTACTTTTCATGAGCTGCTATAGCAGCAGCTCTCCAGGAATGTCTTCATTTATTAAACAGCTTCTGCACCACACTATCTGATGCCTTTTATAATCTCAGGGCACATGCGGATCTCCAAAGAACAATATTAGGTGACTTCTCTCTGTGTTCCTCCAGTTGAGGACTCTTTTCTTTAAGGTTGAGAGTTGCAGAATAGAAAAAGTTAAGTATATGAAAGTGGGTTGTGTGTTTTTGCCCCTCCAAAGTGGTGAGGTTTCAGGTAAGGATAAAATAAACTCTTGAGAGTTGCAACAGGATGAGATGCTTTACCCAAGAGTCGCGCTCAACAATCCTGCAACAAAAGCCAAAATGCGACAGAGTGGAGGAAGTTTTGTCTCATACAAAAAGTGGCAGAGAAAGTGAAAAAGAGAAGAAAATGATAACGTGTGTGCATGCGGTACTGACGTTGAGGTTTTTGACTTTAGAGACCATTTTTGGTCGATGGAAACCAGAACCTCTTCCAAAGAGGTGCACTGTGGCAGAATTACTGCATATAGCCTATGACAGCGATAACGACGTGGCGCATATTGGGATTATACTGCTGTGTGAAGTCTTTGCGCCCAGCCTATTAAATATGCATGAATGTTTGAAATGAATTTTGGAAGATTTTCACCCCCTTCCTCGCTACCCCCATTTCCTTTTATTGTCAGACTATATAATCATATTCCTGTCTATTAAAATTCAAATGCATAATTTAAACAACAGACTGAGAAAGCGAAGGTTTGTGTTCAGCAGCTGGCAGCAAGGTTGCTTTTGATGAGCGCCGTATGCTAAATTGACATTGTTGTGGTGGAAGAAAAGAAGTGAAACAAAACATTAAAAGAAAAAAAAACAACAATCCACCCCAAAAAAAATGTCACCCTGGTGAAATCCGATGGCACCACTTCAGAAGTGTGACACAGAAACATATTGGCGGCTATGAAATATTCAGCAAGGTTACAGCGAGGCTGCAGCAGGTGGAAGCACTCTGCTGTTCAGGCTCCGCTTGTTTTACACGGTTTCATTTAGACCCAATGACTTTATCAGCACAGCTGCTCACAACCATTTCCACCCAGGGGAGAATGTACAGCAGTGTGCATAAGTTTTAAACCACCAGTAATTTCTTCAGTATTTGCCATGAAGCAGCCAGACTTCCTGTTAGTCTGTCAAAGTGGTTTTGATCAATAGTTCTTCAGGCTTCCTGAAGGTCTCTCAGCGTTATGAAGTATTTTAAATCCATGCTTTTTCTTGTTTTCTTTGTATTCTTATATTGCATGACTTTTTTGTCATGTATTTCATTTTGTTAATCACATTTTTTATATATATTTTTCTGCCCCCTCCTTGTCTTTCCTGTCTCTTTATAATTGCTTCAGGCAGTCTAATTCGCTTTATTTTAAAAATATGATTCACTTTTTGAGCATAAACTGAAAATCATACAAAAACACCCAGAACAGGCTGTTGAACAGCGCTTACACAAGGGCTGCCACCAAAAGTCATGTCACCATGTATGGGTCCTTTATTTATGTTTTAAAACTGGAGCTGCTTTTTACCTACATGATTCATTTTTATTGTATAATTATACAATGGCAATACAGGAATATTCAATACAAGTTGTATAATAAGAAGGTAATGACGTATTTGACCATTGTTATAACGCCAGAAGGCTAACTATGGTTTCAGAAACCAAGTATTCCCTCCCTGTTTGTTGGTGTTGTTGGGAACCATAGCAGCAGGTGCAGAAAGGAAAGACACTCATGTACAGGTGTAGATGGAATTACACACAAACAGATATGGAGAAAGATCCAGTGCCGGATGCTCTCACACCGAGATTTACCCTCTGAGAGCGTGAGCGCATAAAAGAGAGAAATTCTGTGGGAATGGAGGAGCGCAAGCTTGAAAGGGAATGCAGAAATTGGAGATATAGCTGTGGGTGGAGGGCAAACTAACTTTGAACATTCATTGCTGTGAAGTTATTATCCGTCCTCTCCAGAGGTCACAGCCAGGGCTGGTGGGAAGGCTTCTCAAACAGAGGAAAAACCTCTCACGTACTGAGCTCAGAGGGCATAAAATGAGCTTTTTCTTATTCCCCAGACTTAAAAAATGTCTTTAAATTTATAGATGAATAGATATGAGCATGCTGGCTGCATTTGTGAATATAGGGCCAGAGTTTTAATAAACTGTAATTGTGATGCCAAAACTGTACTTCTTTAAGAAAATTACCAAATTACTCTCCCGCAGGATTAAGACCTGAGCACTATAATAAAAATCCACCAGGACTTAGAGGATCTTCAGGCGGTTTTCTGGCCTTCTAGGCTCCCCATCCTGTGAGATAGAGTGGAAATTCCCCAGAGTGTTTTCAGCTTGGACAAAGTTTCCCAGGGAGGCCGCATGTTTTTATTTTTATCCATTTACAAGATGTTATTTATATGCTTGCAAATTTGTACTTAAAGTAATCTTTACATTTTACTGACATCCTTCTTCTGACTGAAACTAAGAGATGTGAATCAGAATCTGATTATGACATGGTGTTGTTTTTCCAAATGACTTAAATTAATGTCAAAACCTGTAAAAAAAAAAAAAAATGAAATCTCATTTTTGTGTGTGGATGTGAGGTTTGAAATGAAACATGCTGCTTGGTGCCACAGCTGGTGGGTCCCTCCGTTTTTGAACTGCAGACATTGATTAATGCTCTTGTTTTCTCAATAGCCATCATCAGGTGAACCTTAAATCCAATTTTTATTGTTTTTGAAGCCGCCTTGATGACACCTGCGTTTTGAGGTAGTCTGCACTGATCTGTCTGAACCAAGTATGCTTGCTGGTAGAAAATATGTTTAGAAAATTTTTAGAACACGTTTTAAGATAAAGTGCTGAAGCAACATCTGAAAATCCAGAGTGTCTACCAGAAATATGAACTATTGAAACCAATAAATGTATTTTGAATACATAAATCAAACTGACTGAATTTATTTAGCGCATTTCTAGTCATACTGACTATTCAAAGCACTTCACACTACAGCCACATTCACCCTCACAAACGCACACACATTCATACACCCAATATAAAAATTGATGGGTAACTTGAGGTTAAGTGCCTTGCCCAGGGGTACATCATCCTTATAAGAGTAAACTGTAATCAAACCTGCAACCTCAGCTATATGCATATCTCTCTTCTGAAGCAGTTTAATGACTGCAGCTTCCAGGACTCCATGAGCCTCAGTGCTATTGAATTTGTCCCTTTTGAAAACTAATGTAACATCCAAATGTATTTTCCTTGGCCCCACTGAAAGCCATTGAGGCATCTAAGGCTAATTAATTTTCTCTCTGAAAATTCTGCCAATAAAATTATGTTTCATTTAAACACGTTTTCTAAATATAACCAGCTAAACACAAATATGTAAGTGGTAAAACTATAACATAGCCATAAACACTGGCTACTTTACATCTGAAATTAGGTTTCATTTGTTTTATTGTTTGTTTTTTTTATTATTATTATTTTTATTTTATTTGGACCGCTTGGGAATTATAGAATATACTGTTTAATATAAGCAACACATTTGCTTAGTCAAGTTAGGCTTTCTCATGATCTGTTTTAAAGAAGTCATGAGTAAAACATTTCTCCAGGATTTCTGAAGGTCTTTCAGTGTTTTTCTTTAAACTTTTGCTTCTTTTCAACTCGTTTTCTGTGCAGTTCTTGTACTTGAACTTTGGAGCATATTATTACAGCGAACAATATGAAGAAATGCTGGGTGCAAGAAGAACAAAGTGTTTCTGAACTTTGTATCTTTCAGAAAAAGGAAAAATGTCTTCTGGAGGAGTTTTTTAACTGTAGCTATATGAACAAAGTTTACTTACTATGAGAAACCTGAAATATTGTCAAAGGCCCCATAAAATATTACCTTAGCTCTTCAAAGCAAAATATAAGTACATAAAGATTGATTCTGATGTTTTGCTTAGTATGTGTAACTAACGTTCTGACTTACAGAGTTGTGAATGTATGTAATGTCTTTGTAAACAAAGCTTTGTAATCAATGGCTGAAAAAAAAAATGTTTTCTTCATTTGTAAAGGTGGATGAATTTGTGGAAAAACATTTATTAGTTTATGGAAAAGTCCTGATTGGATAGTGACACCTCATCCAGAATGGAGGTTGTCCCATTGCCCTGGGAACTTTTAAAATTAACAGGATTTCCTAAAAAGAAAGACCTAAAAAGCTGGTGAGCAATCATGAAAATGGTTTGATTATTGCCATTCCTATAAAGTCAGTTCTACTGATTATTAGGATATTGAAACAAGCTTTTTTAAATTGTATTCTGCCAAACATCAAAACTGATATGAAAGTAAACTCTTGCTAAATTAACAACTTAAAGTTTTCTCCTGCAAAATATTAATAATAATTTTTGGAATCAACTTGGGTGAGCACTACTTTCTCCATCTTAATACATAATTTTACCCCTACAGTACTTTATAAGAGGAACTCTAAACACAATGCAATAGCTACTGCTCTGATTGGTCCCTGTCAGTTATTACTGTCTAATCAAGTTTAGACATAAACAAGAACATATACTCCTCCTAAACTGCAAGTTTTCTGTTTATACCTTGAGCTCCATGTGCAAACAGAGCAGATACACATGGATATCTGCTCTTTATCTGGATTTCTGACAGCATGAGATGCTACAAGGTTAAGTGGAATGATGGATAGATTACTTTTACACTTGCACAAACCTTTCTTTCACACTATTTTTTTCTCAGGGTTACAAAGCTTCATTTGAAGCACAGTATAAACTCTGCATGGCAAACTGTAAATAAAATTTGAAACTCTACCCAGCTTGAAAAACAAGCTACTCATGAGACCTTTTCTTCGCTATGTTAATAGGATTTTTTGTTGTTGTTTTATATATATATTGTTGCATAGGAGTTGGAATCAATCCCAATTCAAAACCAGTACGATGTCAGCAGACAAGCCCACTGTGGGGCTTTTAAGAGCAAACAAAAAGCTCAATAATGAAGCTAAAACACTCAACCAAGAGAATTCACAGCCAGAACTGTTTTAAACCCAGTGGTGTCACTTGCCATTGATTTTTGTTTCTGTGCAGACACTCTGTGTGGCGTGCCTATGCTCAGGTGGCTGCATTGTGTTCGTGTTTGATGTTCTGCTTTTTAATTTTTGTTTTGCCACAGTCCAGATAAAGTTCACAGAAGCCTCAGGCTGTGTGTCCAGGGAGTCTTCTGACTCAGTGGAACGCAGGCAAACGGCTGTCTGCAAAATCCATTCAGATTAGCATCAGAAGGCTATAGACTAACCGGGCAGGTTTGTAGGTTTAAAGTGAGAAAAGTAAAGTGAAGGTGCTTTCAGAAAATAATGCCACCGATGGATTTATTTAGAACCAAAAATGAGACATAATGGGCTAAGGAGCAAAAATCTTGAATTGAATCAATATTTCTTTGAGCCATGCTTAATCTTGAAAGCAATAAATCCTCCACGTACTTTTACTCAGGGCTTCTCCAGGTAGTTGGCAGGTGGTATTGTATGTGCTTCTGTTAATTTAAGTCTCCTCTTTGCGCTCTGCTTCTTTGTTTTTCCCCAGATGGAGTCCATGTTATTGAGACCCATCCTCTGCGGAGGTAAGGCCATCTGTTGGAGCAACACGCATTCTTCTTGTTGACTTCTTCTTCTACCTTAGTTCAATGTTTGGTATATGTCTTACTTGCAATTTGTCAAAATCTGTGACTTTTCTGCAACCTCTGTGTTTACGTTGCAAAGCAGCACTAATGAAGATGTAAACTTTGAATCTACACAGCAAAAGCACGAAATCTTACCATTATAAATGAAATAATCTGCCAGTGAATAAGTACTTTTTTATGAATATTAATGAGAATCCTATCAGTTGATTTTTCTGGATTGTTTTCCTACAGTTTGTTTTTATTTATGAAAGGAGAACGACCTGTAATAAAAGTGATAAACCGAGAGATATGCAACTGAGTTAGGGCATACCTTCCTACACACTCTAATGGTCTTTGTTTGTGGTCTTCACACATTTAACACCAAATGTTTCAATAAGTTTCACCTCACTCAATAAGTTTCAAATGCACATTTCTGCAAGATCAAACGACATACCCCCCGCTAATTCCTCTTCAGATCTGAGAGGGATCTGCAAATTAGGCATGAGGTTTTGAAGTAAACGCTGTTTTGCCACCACGTTTCATTTATTTTCAGCTCCAACACTCTAATTGGCCCCAGAGGTGAGGAGGAAAGTGGATGCAATGCAAGTATGGACTACGGCCAGCTATTCACCTAATGCACACACTTATAGAAGAGTCTGCGAGGACTTCTGACATTTCAATGCAGGAATTCCTTATCCGATGGTCAAATTTGCAAGCAAATCTCAAGCAAGACTGAAAGCCACTAACAATGGCCAATCAGTATTAATTAGTGAGATTTTGACTCTTCTGTAATGAAATGTGTCTGAACACTGAGTCTCACCTTCTGAACATAGAAAATCTGTGAAACTGCTTCCATTTGTCCAGGTACAAGAGGTTAAAATCTAACACCGTTATTACATCTGTGAAGTTGTATAACAGCAACACATACACTCAAGGAAGACATTAAATAGTATCATGTTTCCATGCTTGTTAAAAAGTCAGAAAGAGCTTTCCAGATAAATATCCAAGATTTGTTTAATTTAGGTGTAACTGAAAGCTTCCCTTACACTTTCTGGGAAAGCCATAAAAACCCTAAATAACCCTAAATATTACTGGTGTAATATTTAATATTGGTATGTGGGGTATATTTTGAAAAAAGGAGACATTTTTTCTCTGTGGAATGTTTTACACTAATAACATATTCTTTAAAATACTTGGAACCTTCCTCTACTTCTGAAAACCAAGAAATGCGACTTTCAGTTTTCCAACCTCGGAGGTAGTTGGGTTTTCCTGTGCATTCTGTATCATAACAGATAATAGCCCTCTTTGGTTTAAGGAACGCATAATGGTACAACTCTGGTGGGACTCGAACCCACAACCTTTGAATTAACTAATTCTGCTTAGAAGTCCAGTGCACTAGCCGTAGCGCCACAGAGCCTTTTTTCTTTGGACTGCAAAGAAAATACTCAGAAACATGATTGTTGTGTTTACCTTCCTGGACGTTATGTATGCATTACAGGCAACTTTTTTGCAGAGTATTAACACTTTTATTTATCTTGAGGTAAGACCCATTCTGAGTTTTTTCTTTAAAAGGACATTGACGGTGGAAAATTCACCTGTTCACAGATTTTCCATAGAATATACCTGAAATACTCTAAAGAAAATGCAGCTACAGAAAATTGTTTGAGATGCGACTGGTTAGCATTTGTTTGCTCCCTTAAGTCAATCGGTATTTAATCCTGGTAGAATAATGTTTAGAAATTTTTAATTTTAAAAGATTTAAACAAGCCAGTTCAAGAGCTCTATTCATTGTCCTTGGTGCTGATTGGCTTTATTCCCAAGAGTGGAGATAAGAAAGTGGATGTTAGCTTCTGCAGTAGCGCTACTGCTTTCTGAAATTAATGCTGCACGTCTTGTAGAATATGTTTCTACCAGTTGTGAACATCATATTTAAAATCTTGCCAAATATTATCAGTTGGATTTAGGTTTGGGCTTTGACTGGGCCATTCTAATTACGTTTTGAACAAAACCAGTTCCGTGTGGATCTTGCTGTCTGTTTCCCATTGCCCTGCCTGTCTCAGGGCTTTTGTAGCCAGATTCAAATTTCTTCATGGGTTCTTTTCCCTCCACCGTAGAATTGTGCATTACTTTGAGCCTTCAGAAATCCACTGAAATGCATTTCAGTTGCTGTTTCTAATTTGTTGAAAAAATTCAGTTTACATCAATAAAGGTCTCTGTACTTTGATGACTATTTTTAATATTGCTGTTATATTTGAGACAAACATACTGAGCAGCAGCTTTTGTGCAAAGTGGACTAAGCGGTCATGTCAATTTTATCCATAAATCCTGCCTGATTGTAAATATGGAGGCAGTTGTTGCTGGGGAAAGAAACACAGACTCGTAGCAAACTGCTGATGGATGGCGAAGCAGTAAAAGACGAAAGGAGGCGGAAGAGCTGGGGGTTTTGTTTTCTATTTGACACTGATGGATCGCCCGGGCCTGGATGAACCCACGTCTGGACAGTCCAGACGTTCATAAAATCCTGAGGATTACAGAGACGGAAGGAGCAGATGAACAACAGCACAACCATCCACTTACATCCATGCCGATATCTTACACAAAGTCTAAGCAATTAGATTTTTGCATTATCTATGTCTACTTGCATTTGGTTTGAAGACTGTTTTTGGTTGTTTCAGTTGTTTGCTGACTTAATCCTGTTTCCTTCAGCTTTGCAAAAATCTAATTTATAGCTTGACCAGCATCTATTTAATGCTTTATTTAAATAATGGCTTCAAAAGCAGCAGGTGTGTAATATTTGGTCAGCCTAAAAGAGGCCTACATAATCCTTCTGCCTAACTTCAAGTCACCATGAAATGAAAAATGACTTTGTAAAATTGTTTGTTAATTTTCCACCCCACAGTTTTATCCTTCGTACTCAAAACCTGAAAAATAGGAACACTATTTTCCTCTTTCTAATGCCTCTTATTTTTTCAAAGTAGTGCCAGTTTTGGCTTTTTTGGCATTAATTCATTCCAACATAAGCCAAGACTCAAGACCTAAGTATTAACATTCAATCCACGTCATGCTTTATCATAGTTTCTTTTCATGTAATAAAGTTTTTTATACCTTTTATTAACCTGCTCCACACTCTTTTGTGCTATCTCCTTTCTTTCTTTTGATAACAAACATGCAGAAACTCTGTGAAGTTGAAGTCGGAGGAGTCTGCGGCTCTGTCAAAAAGCCTCTTGCCTCCTTGCCAAGGCCTCCTATTCATGCTGCTGGAAAGTCTCCCACATGCTGTCAGTGGAAACACAAGGGATGACCGTGGGTGCCTCAAAAGATATTCACAGAAAAAAATGAAAGCGAGTCACTGCAGTCGCTGTCGCAGTTGTGCTCAGTACCGGCAGGCTGATTTTTACAGAAAGAGCACATAAGGGAAATGACTAGTGTTTCTATTCCAGTCCCCCAGGATCTCATGGTGGTTCTACGGTTTACATCCTTTTTATGACAATCCCTTTATGATATCCAGTAAGACTGCTTTCCTTGCTTTTTTCCATCTGAAAGTGCAGACATATGCTGTAATAATGGGGTTTGTGTCTTGATATGCCATGAAACTACCTTAGCAGCCCCCATGTAGAGAGATTATTAAGTGGAAAGGGTTTGGGATAATTACCAAATAGCTCAAATCTTTGGGTCCTGATAAATGTTCAGGTTGGTATGTTTGTCTGTTTACAACCAGTTGATTTTGTTTAGTCACCCTGAGTGCAAAATTATTAATATTAATTGTATTAATAGTAGTATTAATAGTTGTATTTTGGATTATAGTCACTGTCATGTAAAAACTACGCCTCATAAATTTATTTCTTATAGTGCTTTGCCAAAGCAGAGAAAGCAAATTATTCTTCACGAACTATCTTATCGTCAGGCAGTTTGGGTAGGGAGCATCTGTGAACATCAGTTCAACATTGGATTTAGGTCTGGACTTTGACTATGCCATTCTAATACATAAATATACTTTGTTCTAATGTATTCCATTGTAGTTCAGTTTTGTATGTGTATATTCAGTGGCCTGCTGGAAGGTTGGTCTTTTGGAGCCTCTAGCAGGTTTTGCCTCAGGATGGTCCTGTTCTTTGCTCGATTCATCTTCCCATCAACTCTGACTAGCTTCCTTGTTTCTTCTGTAGCTACAGAAGAAACAATTAAATCCCCACAGCAGGATGCTGCCACCCACATCTTACATCAGGGATGGGGCATTTAGTACAATGTGAAATCTTAGTTTTGTATTTGTCTTCATCACACCCAGGATTAAAAACCTCCGCTTGGTCAAAATAAAAAATAAAAAATTATATTATGATAATATTAAAAATCACTTTAATGTAAGGTTGACTTTTTTGTGTGTATTTAGCCTCTGTTTTTAGATGATCAATCAAAATAATAATTATAATGTTTCACATCTTGAAGAGCAGTTTAAATTTGCGGTCCAATTCCATTTCATTACATATTTTATCATGAATTTAAAGACTGATATGAAAAAGGTGAACATTTTTCACAATAAAAAATAAAAGGGACTGCACATTAATAGCACTTTCCTTGCAATAAGAAGGTTCCAATCCCAGTTTGGGGTCTTTCTGCATGGAGTTTTCATATCCTCCCTGTGCATTCTTAGGTTCTCTCTGGGTACTTCCTTTCACAATACAAAAACACGACTACTGGGATCGCTCTAAATTGCGTTTAGATGTTAATGTGCGTGCATCTGTCAGTTGTTCTTCAAGGATAAGTGGTTGTAGAAAATGGATGGATGGATGGATGGAAAAAATTAAATCACCTATAATTATGCTAGAGTATAGAAAAACGCATATTTTTCATTCAAAAAAAGTTAAAGACAAAGAACGAATGTTTTATATTACATTTAATTCAGTAAATACGATTATACGTAAACAATATACAAATGGTGGAAGTTTGCCTGCATATAGCTACGTTTGGCAGTAAAATATAACGGCCAAAATGAGAAACGTCCTAAAAGTATTAGCTACCAAAATGTGTTCACATGGCGTCACTTTGTGGAAGTAAATTGTAATTGCATTTTCTTTCTTCATATGATTAATGTAAATGAGGAAAAGCGATGTTTTTTTTTTTTTATTCTCGTGTGTTGTTAAAACAGTGTTCAAAGTGTATTGTATTAAAAACGTATTAAATTCTCTAAACGCTCTGCTCATTTAAGTCAAGTCATCGTTTGGTAATCTGACATATCAGAAGCTACTCAACCTATCATGTAGTTTCTTCTTTACAAGCTGACCAATCAAAAATGATGACGTCTAAAACGTCATTTGCCCTCGCCCTCGTGTAAAAAAAATTGCGCAACATCAAACAGTAGAGCACCATTACAGTTGGATCGGTTAAAGTGGATTGCAGATGGTTTAGAAATCTGCGATTAGCGCCGGCGTGGCGGCCATCTTTACATGCTTGGTTGAACCAACATGTGAGCTACACAACACGCAGCATGAGGACACAGACGGGGGACGTTGAGTCTAAATTCAGTGAATTTGTTCAAAATACGGTAGAAATGTGTGGGTTGTAGCTGGACACAAACAGAAAATAGTTTATTTTTGCAACTGGTATAAAAATAATGTTTCGGCTTACGAAGACTGTGGTCCAGAGACTTCATGGTCGGTGAGTTGGTGTATAACGGCAGTCTTGGTACAAAGCCAAGGTTTACTTCATGCTTGTTTGAGGTTGTAAATCCGTGTCTTTCATTATTGACATAGCTGTGCTATTACAAATATGTGAAAACACACCCGTTTGCATAATAAAATGAAAGACTTTGCTTTAGTTTTTTAGTTTTTTGTTAGACTTTGTTTAGCCAGTCCAACCTCTGAGATTAAAACTCCTTTGTATATTCATTTAACCTGCATTAGACACGACCTGTTTAAAAGGGTCAAATAGCTTCAAAGGTGAAATTAAGCCTATTTAACCGCGACACAACATCCTGTAAATGTGACCACCTGGGCTTTTTGACATCAATAAATTCCAACACACATTATTGTAGTGGCGGCGTCAGGCCTCTTTTTTGACAAAATACAAGCAAGATCTAATTCTAAAATAAAAAATAACATACATACATTAACCTAAATGAGAGGAAATCATAAAATAGCTCAGATATGTGAACATTAAAAAGAGGGGGGGGGTCAATGGTAGGTCATGTGACCTGCTTGATTTTGCTGTCATTGATCATGTTTGTCGCTGAGGTGTTATTTTAGACAAAAAAAAAACATTTAAGTTCAACCTGACAACCACATTAAATGACTTCAAATCTGAGGAGTAGATGGAGTTGTCACTATATTGCCATTTTAAATTGTTTTAAGTGTTGTAGCATATTTGGTGGACATGTCAATTCCGTAGCATAATTATGTTGTTCTTTTTAAAATAGAGTTGTCTCTTAATTCTGCAGTTTCAAAGAAAATAGGAAATATATCCATATGTGGTTTCTTGCCAAATTCTCTGGCGTCCCGATTGAGCGAGGATGTGCTTGATCCTCCAGGTTGAATGGACATCACCAAGCATGGAGGCTGAGGAGCTCCTCAGCTAGAGAACGGGCTCTGGAGTACCAGCCGGGGCAGAAAATCCACGGCTTCACTGTCGGAGAGGTAGAAGCAGCTTTCGCCTGGCTGATGCAATAATTGATCATCTGAGTGTTTTGTTTCTTCTCTGAAAATTTGGATGTTGTTTTAGATTTTTTTTTTTTTCCTCCCTCAGTATAAAATCTCAAATGACATGATAAAATCAGTAAATTTTTACAGCCTTATTATCACTGCGGATCTCAGTAAGACAATACTATTCTAAATATGCTACATGCTTGTACTTCCTGTGGTGTGTTAACTGTCTTGTATCAGGACGTTTTTAGTTTTTATGTCTGTAACCTTGAAGTTAAACTTGGTGCTTCTTATTCCGACCTCAGGTTGCGACCGTCCCTGACCTTTGTCTCACAGCTGTGAAGTTAACCCACGATAAAACTGGAGCCCGGTATCTGCATGCAGCCCGGGATGACTCAAACAACCTCTTCAGGTTGGCTAGCTCTTAGTTTTAAACTGGTGGCGACTTCTGCTTAATCTGTGGAGTTTTTAACAATATTACATCTGTGTCTTATTGGTAAATGGAATCAGAAATGGTTTCTTAGTTTTTCTTATTTGCTCTTGCTGTTGTTCAGTGTCCAGTTTAGGACGACCCCGAGGGACAGCACAGGGGTCCCCCATATCCTGGAGCACACAGTGCTGTGTGGATCTGAAAAGTATCCCTGCAGGGATCCCTTCTTCAAGATGCTCAGCCGCTCGCTGTCCACCTTCATGAATGCCTTCACAGGTTTGCTTGTAAATATATTGAGACGCCTGTGCTGAGATTGTGTTTATTAATCCTCCATGTAAGAGACCTTCTTTATGTTTCTGTGTGAACAGCCAGTGACTACACAATGTATCCATTCTCCACCCAAAATGGGAAAGACTTCCGGAACCTTCTTTCAGTTTATCTGGATGCAGTTTTCTTCCCTTGTCTACGAGAACAAGATTTCTGGTGAGGTTCAGCTGCATCGCTGCACTCTTCACATTGACCATAAGCAACTAGAGTAAATTAACTCGAGTTTAACTCTGTTAATTTAAATTAAGGTGTTGTAAATTCATAAATACAATTTTTTAAATGAAAATATACTTTTGGCATGCAGAGGGTGGTACTTTGTTTTAAAAAGTGGTTTAGGATCTTGCTTTAAGTTGTACACACTGCAAAGCTCTTAATAAACATTACAGACGTAATAGTAAATTATTGCTCTTGCAGATTTTGGTTTATCTTCTTTACTTGTCTGGTTAGTTTTTCATTGGAGCTAACAAAAATCACATGCACACTGTAATCAATTAATAATTCAAGTGATTAGTAGACACTCATTTTCTTTGGTTGAATAAAAACAAAACTGAAGAAACCATCACCAGTTGGCACACAGCTTCGGCTTTTACAGATAGAAACTAGAGATCAGGCTTGAAATCTGCATCTGACCTTCAGAGTCGCATATAGATGGTAACAAAGTCGGCCTTCTAACACCTGAAGAACATTTCCAGGATTAAAGCTCTAAAGTCCCAGCAAGATGTAGGAAGTCAGCCACGCATTTATATTTGATTAAACTATTTTTTTTTTAAAAGATACTGAAAATCAAGACTAGAAACCCATTTGTTTTGATTCGCCTTTGGTAAATAACAACTGGAACATCACTAATTGTAGTCTGGGCTCCATCCTTTATATATGATGCTGCAATGTTTTGGATTTTTATGTTTTATTTTTATGTTTTATTGTGTTGAATTAACTTGCTATGCAAAGCAATGTTCTTTAAAAACAGTTTTTTCTCTTGGCATATCTAACTGGAGTGTTTATGTTTAATCTGTTCAGGCAGGAAGGCTGGAGGCTGGAGAATGAAGACCCGACCAATCCCAGCTCCCCGCTGGTGTTTAAGGGAGTTGTGTTCAATGAGATGAAAGGAGCCTTTGTAAGTCACTATCGCGTGCACAAAATTACTGTTGCTTTTTTTTAGTTCACTTAAACACACAGTTCTAGTACTTTTAGTCCACCATATACCTGGCAATCTTAACTTGTCATAAAACTACAATGTTTCATCTTAGCTTCGTCTTTTTCTTGATCTCATTTCAAAATGGGAGGAGCTTGATAGGAGATGGGGGTGTAGGGGGGTTTCCAGTTCTCAAACCACAATTGTTTTTCTAAATATGCTCAACCAAACTTCCAAAAGCATCATTTAGCTGATGTTTTTTTTTTTTTTTTACCAGTTCTTCCAAGCACAATTGAAACTTGAATATTTCTTAGTAACTTTACTTGGTTTAGATTTTTCATTAGCGTCGATTAATGGAATATTAATGTTTTATACAATGTCCATTTTTACTGAGAGTTATGAACACAGCAACAAAACCAACAGATCAAATAGTGAGTGGTTTTGTTTTTAGAGGCATAATGTGAAACAGTGATATGAGGAATTGTAAAATGTAATATTGTTCTTAATACTTAGAAATAATGTCCCTAATCTTGACATATGTGTATAACACAATTTTAGCATTTCCTCTGTAGTTACTCATATTTTTAATCTTAAATCTTGAATATTAGGACTTATTCTCCTTTGTTCAAATTTATTTGGAGGATTACGTTCAACCTTTTTTTGTGTGCTTTTCCAGTCAGATAGTGAGTGTTTATATGCGCAGCACCTTCAAAACAAGCTGTACCCCGACCACACCTACTCTGTGGTGTCGGGCGGAGAACCGCTGGCCATTCCAGACCTGACCTGGGAACAGCTTAAGCAGTTTCACGCCACACACTACCATCCCAGTAACGCTCGGTAAGGAAGCATGGCGTTCCCAACACTGCTCTACAGGAATGGAAACTGGGAGTTAAAGAATATCCTTCATTCTCTTAAATGTTTAGGTTTTTCACCTATGGAGATTTGCCTTTGGAAAACCATCTGAAGCAGATCCAAGAAGAGGCTCTTTGCAAGTTTGATCGCATCAATACAGGGACAGAAGTCCCATCTCAGCCTCACTGGAGCAGTCCAGTAAGCACACGTGTCAAACATACATGCCGTTTACATAAAATCATAAACATTAGAAATGGCTCTGATATTACTGTGGATTTCCACTGTTTTTGTGCAGAGAGAAGACCATGTGACTTGTAGCCCTGATGCTTTGGCTCCAGATCCAACTAAACAGAACACTCTCTGTATGAGTTACCTGCTGGGAGAGTAAGATCCGACTTTTATCAGTAGTCTTGGAAAATTGAAGTCCAGTTGTTTGGCGACTGTGGTTGTCTTGTGACCGGAAGGTTGTAGGTTCAATTCCAGCTTCCTCCTGCCCCATGTCGATGTGCCCTTGGGCAAGGCACTTAACCCCAAATTG